>UNSF01000149.1:0-186109 GCA_900538255.1 Ulva mutabilis | reverse complement strand
TCATGCTGCAGCATTTAGATTTCAATAGAAGCACAGTATGATTTAGCGCAACGCAGTGAAGCGGCTGTAAAGCGCAGGCGCTGTTGAAAGCGATATCTGTCCCAGCGCGTATTCTATCGCATGCAAACGCCCTCACCAATAAGAGCGTAAAGTGTTGGTTTGCTGATTGCTGCAGAGGTATATGTGCCGTGCAATGAAGAGACGTTGACCAGGTGTGTGCGACGTGGTCACCGGTCGCCTCGTTGTCACGACCAGTCCATCTGGGCCCGCAAAAGCACCTGAAAACAAACCGATGCTTTATGATATGTCAAATTACATTCTTCAACACGTTTGCGCCTTGTTTAGAGCCTAAAGCTGGTGTTGCCTGACCAAGGGTGTCATAGCTGCCATGTACGGAGCCGTGGCAGGGTTGCTGACAGGCGCGTCGATTTTAGGTGACTGGACCCGTGGACCCACAGAAGACGGCAGATCGTGTAGATACACTCTATGCTATAGATTACGTTCTGCGTACGCCACGCAACCCAGTCACCGGGCATCCGCATTGTCCCACCGTGCGCACCCGCGGTCACGGGCCTTGTTGATGCGGCAATTGGAGCACGTGCGGGGCTCCTCGTTTTGCCGACATACGAAACATACGGTGACCGTGAACCTCGTCGACCGACATCGTCACATTTCCAAGCAGCCACAAGCAAGGTAGACTTAGTAGCGACATGTCTGCATTCAGCAAGCATTCGTCTTGAGCGCCCCCTAAAATTGCAGCGAACGGCTTTATCACATTGTGCCTTCGCAGCGTCAGGACGGATGGCCCCACAGCGCAGTGTCATGCATCCCTGCCCCGGGGGCCCATGCTCGTACCTTGACAGGAAAGCTACAGCATCTTAAACGCTGACTAATAGCAGGCCGCATCAGCAAGCGAATTTGGAACCCACGCATGTGCGCATGGGGATGATGTGTGCAAGGTAGCCAGCACATGTTTTACAGCACATCAGATCATCAGGTGCAACCTGCCCAGCCAGGGTAGCCACAAGAACGATGTACGCCTGCCTGCCCGTCCCCGGCTGTTAGCAGGATCGAATCTGAGACAGGCTTGCCTGTGTTGCCGCATGCGGCCGTGTATGAGCTACACCCGAGTCCGTTCTCTTCAGTGGCCGCTGCAGCGTCACTGCAAACGAATGCTTCCGGTCGACCACAACGGCGCCAAAGCTGTACGTGGTCCTAGACGTCAGGCAAGTGACGTCAACCCCCTGCAGTGCTAGCCGTGGGTGGACAAGGCAGCAGCGGCCGCTAATGCGCAGTCGCAAGGCCTGCACGTCGCCGCAGAACGGCATCGTGGCATATTCCAGGAACGTGGTGGAGTCATTGGTAAAGTGGTCTGCAGACACAGCCTCCACCCCCGAGTTGCACACAGAGCCAACTAGCTGAAACGAGACGTGCGCATGAGGCCCGGACAGTGCAACTCCTCTGATCCGGAATGCAATGGTGTAGCCCCCCCTTTGGCTAAGCAGTGACGCCGTCTTCCCAAGTGCTGCTGCAGCGCCTGTGCCTGCAAGACACCATGCACCCACTCATACAAATGCTGTGAGGGCGTGCTGACCATGCAGGCGCGGGTGGCATGCGTGGGGCTCAACGCCTGTGCCGCTGCAGTGAGCATGCACGCAGGAAGGTACTGCCAGCAACAGCAGGCCGTACCGCAGCCCTTCCCGGTGGTGGCGGGCCGTGTGCTTGCAAGGCTGCCGGTGGGCGCCGTCTGCGTCCTCTCCAGGTCTTCTCTGCATGTCCTCGACGCACACTGGTCGCGCGCAGCTCCCGTGGCCGCAGCTCCGGGCTGGCCCGGCACCAGCTGCAGCGGCTGCAGCCGCCCATCATCCCCCGCCACGAAGCCCGCCAGCTCCCTGCAGCCACACTCTCAGCCGTTACGCCCGTTGACTCCACCGCACCCCCAAGCAGCTGGTTCATCACCACGTTGACTCGGCTATCTTGTTCTAACCACACCAATTCCAGCCCAGCGGTGTCACATGCGCACTCTGACGCTCACTCTCACCGCTGAATTGTGTCAGCGCCCGTTGCCGCCCACACCACCGGCAGGCGGCAGCACACGCTGCAGCCAAGTCACATGCATGCACAGGCATCGCACACACCGCCGGGGCTCGCAGTGGTACACAGCGCCAGTCGCGGTGTTCTCCACCGCCACCGCTGCCAGCGTCACTCCGGCCGTGTCCGCGCCATCGCCGCTGCGCAGCACCGCCAGGTGGCAGGTGCTTAGGATGCCGACGTCCGGGGCATGCTCCACCGCCGCCACGGCCGGCGCTCCGCGTGCTGCGATCGCCCGGCACGCCCGCTGCCCCGTCTCGTGCGGCTCTGCGTCACCCTCAAGATTCACCAGCAGCTGTAAGCGGCGGGCGGCCGAGCTCGGCTCCGTGTGCAGGGTCAGCTCATAGTCGCACAGCTGCCCGGCTGCACTGGCCGTGCGTTCCCCCGGCAAGCCGCTGTGGCTGTGCTGCGCAGCGGGCGCAGTGCTGCTGAGCGCCGGCGGCTGCTGCGGGGCTGCTCGTTCCAGCACTACTTCAGCAAAGCCCCCCGTCCCGCTGCGCACGTCAGCGGCGGCGCTATCACTGGACGGTTCGAATGCCAAACTTACGCCTGTCGCCATATCCGTCAGCACCACCTTTGTAGGCCGCCACGGCAGGCCCTCACCTACATGCAGCACACCCGTCAGGCACAGAGCTCTGCGCACCATGACCTCCATGGCAGAAGCTGATGTACACAACCAGTCGCAATTGCAGCGGTCGGCACTTGAGTGGCCCTCCAAGGCAGAGTGGTCTCACCTGCGACGCCGAATCTGAGCTTGACCGATGTCACCGCATCTGCAGCAGGCAGGCGGTGCACAAATGCCTGCGTTGAACCCGGCCCGAACAGCTGCTCGTACGGCAGCTGCGGATTTGCCAGCAGGAAATCTGGGACCGACACGCCGCTGGCGGTGTCGACGGTGAGGTAGACACGCCCGGCAAGTGGTGTACCACTGCCGGCTGCGCTGGACGCCTCCACCTTGACGAATCCAAACACATCCTTCTCCTTCTGCATTCAGAAGTCAGCATTCATTAGTCACGGTGACGCTTGTGACGGGTAGAGCCTCGACGAGGGGCTGCCAACACACGTGTGTCTGCCGAAGCGCTAATCGGGCAAGGTGCCGCACCTCGGAGCACGCCCTCAGCTCATGCGTGTACGGGCCGCTGCTGCTGAGTGCGGCAGGCCCAAAGAGGCTCGTGGCGGTGAAGAGCTGGGTGTCGCCGCTGATGCAGTTGATCACGCGCACCCACTGCAGGAACCATGGCGCCTCGCCGGCTGCGGTGTCGGCCGTCAGCGAGACGCGCTGTACGCTGCTGAGGGGCACGCCGCGCAGCAGGAAGACGTCCTCGTGGCCGCAATCGCACGGCGCCGCCGGCACGGTGTCGGCGCTCGGGCAGAGCTGCAGCTCGTGCTGGGAGCCGCTGGGGCCGTGCATGGCCAGCGTGACGGCGGAGTCAACAAAGCCGGGCGCCCCGGCGGTCTTTACCACAACACGGTAGTCAGAGCGCGCTGTCTCAGGGTGGGTCGCCTGGGCCTCCCTGCACTCAGCGAGGCATGCGTATGCAATGGGTAGCACATCTAGAGCCGGCCAGGCAATGTGACTGCTATGGCAGACAACACGACGTCGCTGCTGGGTGGCTCAAGGTATCTCCTCAGCCTATGCCACCTGAGGCAACCAGGTTGCCCAGAACTCTCGAGTCTGACCCGTAGCGGAATGTTACACTTGGGTATGACCATCGCCTTGACCGTGTTTGCAGACTCGAGAGTGCACATCCGCCCAGCATATAGTTTGGTTGTAGAATGGTGCGACTCGAAATGCTCTGATGTGCATGACAGCGCCAATGCATGCCCACAACACAGACAGTCCACAAAGTCTACACCACACATCACAGCTGGGCAGCACGCACTTGGTGATGGACCGATTGGACGGGATCCAGCAGTTGAATGAGAAGTAGACCCACGGAGCGTTCTGATTGGGCTGGACGGCGATCCAGTCCAGGAACCAGGCCTTCTCGTGATCCTCGGGCGTCTCACAGACGACCGACAGCGCCTGCAACGGCCCCACACCGAGGCATTGCAGCTGGAAGTCGTCGCAGCAGCCCCGGCGGAAGGACGCCGCCACGGCCGTATCCAGCAGAGCCACCGCCCCGGAGCGCCCGGAAGCGCCATGCAGCTCCACCTTGACATCTGCACCCCGCCGGAGCACGCTCCAAAACCATTCCATCACCTCCAATCCCTGACCACACTGCGCACCTATCGCTCGCATGCTGCAACATTGATGCAGCATGAGTAGAGTTGCAGCATGCGAGCGATAGCTGCTGACCGCGCACACAGGGGTCATGCGAGGAAGCCAACGATGGTACTTCAACAGAACCTCAGTCCAACACAAGCTGCCCCACCTGGATTTGGAAGGCCCTCTTGCCGGTGACCAGCGGCCCTCACATGGACCCATCGCATTTGCAAGACGACATGCAGGGCCGCATGCAAGGCCAAACCACCGATGCAGACGTGTACACCATGCAAGCATGCATGTCGTCGGCCGCATGTGTGACTGTGGCCTGCATGCATGACAGTACGGAGTAGCCGGCGGCACCTGCGGAGGTGCCCGCGCAGCGGCAGTCGCCAGTGCGCACGAGGGCGCTGTACGTGGCCATCGGGTCTGTTGTGCTGCTGAGGCACGCTTGCAGACGGCCTTGGCCGCGGCTGAGCGAGAGCCAGCCGTGGCAGTAGAAACGCCGAGTGGCCGCCGCCTGGCCGTTAAGCTGCACCTCTAGCCATGTTAGGTGCCAGGACTGCAAGGCGCACTCATGCCCCACCACCACATGAGTCACGCTCCGCAGCGGGGCTCCCTGCACCAGGTCATGTGTGGCCAGGTGACTCGTAAACGATCCATCCAAAGATTCACCGCATGTGCAGACCACCATGTGAGTGTGGTAAACGGGCAGGGCACACCGTGACTGTGAAAGTGTTCTGTGCCGATCGTCTGAAGGGCTCCTCGGCGCTGTCAGGCACCTCCAGCACAAAAGGCCCAGCTCGGCCAGGCGTGTGTGTCTCTGTCGATGCGAGAACCCCCGCCAAGTCCTCGGGGGGCACGGCCCCGTCTCCATAGAGGAGGACCTTCACGGGGTGGTCCAGGCAGCTGCCCGGCTTGTCCCCCGTGCACGTGCGGATGCGGTAGCCCTGCTTGTCAGTGGGTGCAGCAACAGAGGGCAGCAGCCTTGTGCTGCACAGTGCACCTCGTGAGGCTGGAATCATCTGGTTGTGGTAGAACAGAGCTTGGCTCCCGCTGTGCTGACCTGCACACTAACCAAGACTCTGGCTGCACCCTGGCCAAAAGAACTTGGAAGGAAGGAACAAAAAATATCCAGAATCAATTCTAGGTTTCTGCGGAGTTTAAGGAGACATGGGATGTGAAAGCTGGTTTGTGGTTTCTGCTTTGGCGCACCACATGCCATGCCAGGCCCCTGTACAAATACTGCATGCCAAGAGGTGTGGTGTTTCCTGAGCAAGGCTGACAACGGCTCCAGAGGTTGCCAAGAGTAAGCGACAGCCGAGCCAAGCGCATGGCGGACGGGTCGTGCCTTTCTCAAGTGTGACTGTGATCTGTTCTGGGCACCAGGAGGGAGAGGCGCCATCATTATTGTGACCCACATCCAACGCCTGCAGCTCTCCAATATCATGGATCTGGAAGGTGAAACTATCCGTTGCACCTTTCTGAAAGGCGGTGTGCGCGTCTGACAGCAACTCTAACTTGTCAGAGGGTCTCTGGGAGCCCACAAGAATAACCCAAGCAGTCGAGTCTGTGTCAGCCTGCCAGGTCGTTGCTGTGGTGACCGAAACTTTGACGGTTAGCATTGAGAGCTCTGGATCGTCCATGAACTTGGTCAGTGACTTAAGCTTTCGACGAGGTATGCGGCCAGGGCAGGCAAACCAGGCACTGCAGAAACAAGCCCGCAGCTGTCAAGACGTTGGTGCCGTACATCATCAACAGGTTGGCCATGGCCATGCAGCATCACCTCAAGGTGCATCTGTGGAGACGGTCATCGATCAGGGTCATTCGCCGCAGCAGATGCAGAGCAAGAGCAGAGGCGCATATGGTCTGGGGTGGCCACGAAAGCTGACCATGCGTCAAAACGACATAAGCTCTGCCAAAGCTCGTGCCTCTCAGTCATTCCGGACACGCAACAAGCAAGCAGCCAGCACCGGCCTGTGGCCGTCCTGCCCCGGCTGATGCACCACCCCGCAGTCAGGCAGGGCCGCACCTGTTGCCGGTGCCGTCCTCCTCCACCAGCACCTTCACCACATCCCACCCCTGCAGGTCGGCAGCAGCATCCGTGGCAAACGCGAGGCCCTGGATGCTGCCGATTCGCGGGTGTCGCACCGTCTTGACCGTCTTGCTGCCCGGCAGGAAGTCCCCGGGCAGGCCTGCCACCTGTCCAGCCACAACAACATAAAAACTGTGACCAACAACTTTCGTCACACCACCCGCGTTGATCAGTCACAGTAGCTGGCAGGCAATGCGCAATTCCAAATCCAAACTCCAGATCAGCCCCACCCTTGCTGTGCCGCTGCATAGCGTGGCCGTCGCAGCGCCGGCAGGGCACGCAGTGCACGAGCGGGGGGGCAGCACCTTGATCGCGGCAGTGGCACTGAGGGAGCCCTCCAGGCGCAGCTGCACGTCGCCGTCCGTGCCAGCGTGCTTTGTGCTGGCCGTCCACACCGTGACGCGGTAGCTGCACCAGACCGACTCGCGGCTGGCAGGCAGCGTGGCCTTGGGGGCGGCCGCGGTCAGCGCGCACGGCCCGTTGAAGAAGGCGTCCTCGTGCAGCGCCTGGCCATTGGAGAGCCGCTCGAAACCGACCTTGATGTGCTCGAAGCTCCATGACGGCTCCGGCTCCAGCGCACTCGCCTCCACCTTCACCTGCATGCATGCCAACGGTACATGCAGACAAGTCATGCATGATGCATCGCACGTGCAGCGGGTGCGTGGCACATGTTGCATGTGACGCTGCGGTGCCACATCATGCTATTAAGGCAACTACCAGCCATCGGCAAGTGCGTGGAACACGAGTGTATGCACAGCATGGCAGCATGCACGACGTGGTAGTGGCGCACGTCGAGTTTCTGCAGGCGGCCCGTGACCCCCGACAGCATGACCTCGAACGTGTCCGTCAAGCCGCGCTCGAGGGACTCCACCACCGCCGGCAGCCGCGCCCACCCTGACACGGACGCCTCGCCGAGTGCCGACGCGGAGTGCGCGCGGACATACACCTCTGCATCCGTGCCGGCGCCCTTTTCCATGCATGTCACGGTCTCGACGGACACAAGCACCTCCTCAAAGGGGTCGTAGCTGGAGACGGGGGTCATTGGGCCGGTCGTGCGGCGGCCTTTGCTGTCTCGCTGGTCAACCCATCCCCTGCACAGCCCTCACTTGATGTTTGAGTAACTTTTGCTGCTCAGTGCAAGCAGATGAACGAGCTGTGGCATGAGCTGGCCATTAACTGCCATGCCAGATTCATTCCAAAGACTGGACATCGTATTGGCATCTGTGGGAGGCGCTTGCCACAGTGGGTGCCTCTATTCTGCATGAGAAGAGAAGAAGGGTGCGCGCAGGCACATGAGATGCACGCGCCAGGGGGCCTGCTCACACTTGCAGGCATGGGCAAAGCCACAACTAGGCCAACCGCATGCATGTCGGAAGCTGCGAGGCAAAAGGCCGAACCAAGCGCCTGTGGAGCCGCACTTATGCACAAAGCGGAACTCATCAGGGGCCCCTGTAACTGCGCGGCCGTCCGCCGCTGCGGCCTCCTCCACGGTCACGTGCAGCCACGCCAGGTGCCACCCAGGCCGGGCGCCCCCAGGCCCCATCACCAGCGCCGCTGTCTCGAGCTTGCCGAGGAAGGGCAGCAGGAGCTTGAAGGTGTCGCAGCTGCCGGCCTCAAACGCGGACGCCGACGCCGCCAGTGGGAGCTCGTCTGCGCTGCCTTCCGTGCCGCAAAGCGACAGCAACACGTCATCGTCCGTGCCGGCACCTGCGCTCTGGTGCTGTCACACAGGTGGCACCAGCCACGTATGCAGTCAAATACAGCGCAATTGGTGAATCAGCCTCGCTCGCACATCCGCACATTGGTAAACATGTGGCCAACTCATCATCCCGCCAAACGATCATGGTGCTGCAGCAGTGCGCTTGGTGTGAGGGGTTCAGAGTGCCGAGGCCCTGTGTGGCTTGAACGGCACGGTGTCCACCGGCACAGGGTGCACCACGTATTCAGACACGCGTTCCCACGTATTTCATGTGTCAGCACCTTTCATGCTGCTGGTCTTCACAGTGACCTTGTACGTCTGCGGGGCAGCCGCGAGGCTGCTGCTGCTCTCGCGGGAGGCGCTCGCCATGTCCTCGCCAGCCCACGCGGCTAGGCGCGTGCAGAACCAGAATGTGAGCACGTCGGGGGGGCCGCCGGGGCAGGGCTGCGCCATGATGTCCACCTTGTCGACCCGCCAACTGGCGTTGCCGTGGCTGGCGTCAAGGAAGAGGGTGCAGCTCACAAGAGGGCCGAGGCCGTGGCGCTCCATTGTGACCTGGGCGCAGCTGCTCGCTTTCAGGCTGCCAGGCGCCTCAATGACGACCTGAATGAGCAGACAGAAGCTCAGGAGAGGCGCCGGATGCCACACTGTTTCTGCATGCTGTCTATCTGGCAACGTCTGAACACTGTGCACCAAGGCGAGTGCGTTGTCAGTGGATTGAGAGCGAGTCATGTTTAAACTGGCAAATTTGTGCATGTCGGACGCAGCATGGGACCTGAACGACAGCACTGGCGGGCATGCGCACTTTTCCAGAAGTACCCTTGGAACCAACGAGCTCAATGTAGGCGTTGGCATCTGTGCCAGCGTCTGGTAGCTGTGAGGTGTGGATGTCACAGGTGTACGTGACAAGCTCCTGCCGGGGGTCAGCGATGCAAGGAGAGAGGGCCCGTTTCAAACACGAAACGTGGCCATCATCCTGCACTCACACAGCACACTGCATATCGCCTGTAGTGGCATCGTCCAGTCCTTGTCACGTGGCCACACCTCAGCGGCATAAGAGCGGCTGGGGTTGCCGTGAGAAGTGTCTCTGTGTCCAGAAATGGAGACCCACCTTCAGCCATGAGAAGCATGGGAAATACGTAGTTGAGCCCTGCCTGCTGCCAGTGTCTTGGCACTGCAAGGAGATGAAGTCCAGGAACCAGTCTGCTCCATGACCCATGTTGTCATGCCGCACATGCAGCTTCTGGATCTGTGCCTTTGGCAGGAACACTGTGAACTCATCCACACAGCCAGCCTCGTAATAGCCCGGGTTGGAAGGCAGGGCAATCTCTGCCACCTGGAATCCCGTTGATCCCTGCAGGCAGCATGTATTGATGTAGACACGTCTAGCTGGAGGTATCCAGCGTCAAAGCTGGGTCCGGTTGACCATGGGGCAAGGTGTATCTCAATTGGTGTTTGTGAGGCAGAGCATGGAGTTCCAAGAACATGAGCAAACCTCCGCTTGCATGTCAGCCCATATGAAGACGTTGGCATCAGTTCCAGCACCTGCAGCCACAGAAGACCTTCATTGCAAAGGCCCAGCTGATTGTTGGCAGCTGCGCCGTGGTCATGTTGCAAACACCTTTCTGCCGGCCAGTGTGCACCCTCATCGTCCACGGCACCTCTTGCAGCGAGGGCTGGCACGGCGTCAACCGGACTGGATTGGAGGCTGCGCCGGGAGGGCCCCGCACCCAGCCGCTGGGTTGGAAGCGCTGAATGGGTTGCAATGCCTTTCCTTGCAGTGTGCACTTGTGGAGCGTCACAGACTCCACGAGCCAGTCTGATGCTTGTCCTGCAAGGCAAGTGCAAGACCAATACACATTGGAATGCCACCACACGTGGTCCCTACATCCTTCCTATGGCAATGCAGTTTGTGAATCAGCTGCTGTTTGACAAGAGTTCAGACTTGCACCCCAAAGCATACTCAAACTGCAACATGGGACCAGGCCCGTGGAAATGATCCCAAAGCACCACCCAGTGTACCATGTATTCCGTTTAGAGGATGTTTCCATGTCTTCTCTTGATGACAGTCAAGAGACCACACGTCACATACTGCTCTGTGGATGCAGAGATGCACATGTCGCTGCCTTGTCTAGACGGGTGAGAAGCACCTTCGTTCGTATGGCCTAACCAAAGCTCCTGAATACCTCCTTGCTCTAGGCACTTGACCACCACGTGTGCCTCACCGCCACGGGCAAAGTCGTCTGGGTCCGCATGCACATCATGCTCGATCACCACAGACTTGAACACCATCCGCAACGACACCTGGGCTTGCGTGCCTGCTCCACTGGCTGGCGACGTCTGTATTACCACTTTGTACCTGCGCAGTGCCACGGAGTTGCCACTTAACAGCATCCACGCCTCCAGCCGTCTCCAGCATGCCGCACACCTCTCCTGGATACTGCACATGGAAGGATGCAGTCCTGTGTGCATGCCCGTATACTCCAAGGCCTGAACGCTGTAACCAGGCACTCCAAATCTGGCCGCATGCAGCAGGGCACAAATGCCTGCCTGGGGGCCTTGTCTGGCCACGTGGACTGGTGCGGGTGGGCTGCGCACGTGATCCAGTTGCCCGGGGGCTGCCCCGCCTCTAGCCGCAGCGACAGCCTGGCCATGCCCTTCTCGCGTGACAGCCACGTGCCGAGCGGGAACTCCGTCCACGGCCCGGGCGGACCCTTGTCCTGCACCTTGCGCACGCGCAGCCAGTCCGGCTGCCAGTGGGGCTTGCTGCCGGACGCGTCCTGCCGCAGCTCCACCACCGACACCACGCCGATGTCCGCGCAGCACACAAGGAAGCACTCACGGCTGCCGCGCTTGAACAGCTGCGGCTGCATGGAGGTGTCCGGCTGGCGGGTGAGCTGTCGCTCGCCGCTGTGGTGGCCGCTGCGGCCGGTGAGATTGACGAAGACGCGTGAGTCAGTGCCGGCGCCGCGTGCGGTGCTGGTAGATACCTCAACCTCGTAGCGCGGCGTGCGCTGCATCTGCTGCTGCAGCTCCACGTTCTCCAGGCGCACCCGGGCCAGCTGGGACGCATGCCGCGCTGCAGCCACGAGAGCGTGAGGGCGTTTCGCGGGCAGCTACAAGCGGCCTCATCACAAAGGTGACGAAGCCAGGCAGCCTGAATACAGGCTGACGCCCTCACAGCCGGTGGCCCAGCATGGACACACGAGCGAGGGGAGTCATCGCTTCGGCGCAGTGTTGATTGACACTGTGAGATGCCAGCACTGGCCAAGGCGCCCGTATGCAACGCGTTGGCATGGGCGCCGCGAAACACACCTTCCACTTGCTGCAGCTCTGTGATCAGTTGCTGCTGCTCAAATCTCAAGCTGGAGTTCATAGCGGCCAGCATCTGCTCGTTCGACTGTGCCTGCTCCACGGTGGTGCCAGGAGCTTGTACGCAGCGCAGGACATTCATAGTGCAGTGTGTCCAGGCGTCCTGAATTGCCTCGACCCACTTGTCAGCCTCGGCTTCGGAAGCTGCTGAGAAGAACAGTGTGTGGGAGCCAGCTGTGACCGCAAAGGCAGCACCCAATCCCTGCTGCACTACCTGTGTGTTTGCCACGCGCGAGATGGCCGATCCCGGCACGTACCCCCGTGGGGTGCTGCGGACTGGGATGCGATCCAGTGGGATGTAGTTGATCAGAGGCAAGCCCGCCCCCACAAGCTGCTCCACCGCAGCCACAGCAGCAGATGAGTCCGCAGCAAGAGCTGCTGATGCAGAGGGGTACAGAGTCATTGCCACAGGTGAGGGTGAACCAGTGGCATTCCCCGCATGCTGGTGAAGGTCCTCTTCCGACACCCAGCACAGTCTGTCCTCCTACAGTGTGGGAGCAGGCAGATTACCAGGTAAGATGATAGTCTGAGGTGAAGATCGGAGGTGGCTTTGTGATAAGAGGAGACTCAGGAGTCTGAAGCGTACAGATAGGAACAGCCACACTTGGCGCTTCCAGCTCTGGTGTGGCGGCCTGCCAGCAGCCATGCGGGCCCAGCCCCTGTGCATGCCGGACGGCGATATGACCGTTGCTGGCGGATCCGGGCGGAGGCTGTCGCGGGCCATAGTTTTCCACCGCGTTGCTGGCACTGGCCGCTTGACGGGTGACTCCATTGCCAGTGGAACATCTGACACTTGAACACCGGTCTCAGGATCAAAGTCACCAAGCAGCCCGGTGGTTCTGCCGAACTCCATCGAGAACTTTGAGGCAGATTTGCCGTATGTACGTGAACTCATCTCTGCTTCTGCACATCCATGGGCTTGTGGGCGAGGGCGATAGCCGGAGCGTTGATCGCGCTGATCGATGAGTAGTACTGGCGGGATGTACACGAAGTTTGTAAACAGGCTCCCAGGCAGTCGTGGGGTAAAAATGTATCCGTCCGCAGTTTGCATGTAGGCCTGCACGACTGCCACTTGCCCCATCATAAACAAACTGGAACGCACTGGAATGCACTTTGCTCGCTCGGCGTAGATTCAGAAGCAATTCGTAGCAATATACGCTCAATGGCTCTGCATCTACGGCGTTTGTAGCCCGCTCACGATCTACACCGCCTCACAACTCGTCGTGGAGGTCCTGGTGTACACCGTTATGAAGGAATAAGCACGGCGATAGTGAGTCAGCGCCACTGAGAGATTGCAGAGAGCTTCTCTCTAACATCCTGTACCCAAGCCGCGGACCGTCATGGATGGGACTGAATGTCACTGTGCAGTTACGCTTATTGCCGCCGTACATGCTTTGTGATACATGCATGGGCCTTCGAAGGCCTCCGCGCGCGGTGGCTAGGAGTGGAATCGGCGTGCTGGATCGTGGCCATGCTTGATGAGTTGACCTCCTTAAGAGAGCACGACGTGTTTGAACTTGTCTGGTGCCCGCCAGGAGTGAAGCCTGTGACAGGCAAGTGGGTGCTTAAGATTCAGCGAAGAGCACAGGGTGAAATTGAGCGATTCAAGGCGAGATATGTAGCCAGGGGGTTTACGCAGGTGGAGGGCGTGGATTTCTTTTAGACTTGGGCGCCTGTGGATAGCTATGCTTCTTTCAGGGCTCTGCTGTCAGTCTGTGCAAGTATGGATTCACTCGTGTGCATCGCGGACAAAAAATACATGCGTCATGTTCATGGCAGAAAACATATGTGTGGTATGCCAATATCAGCGGGATGATTTCACACAGGTTGCTAACGTATTGAAATACAAACTGCTTACAATCAAGTGGTAACGATGCAATGGCCATTGCACCGGTTCTTTGCTGCGAACAGCAGCTGATGCCACTGTCGCCTCGAGCCCATCTATCTCACTGTTCTCTACAATTTTCTACTCTTCGCTGTGTACTTGTGCGATCGTCAGACGTCCTGGGTGAGCTCTCGGAGGAACTGTTTGAGCATCATAAGGGTCGACCAAATTTCTCTTCTGCAGAAAAGACGCGTCATGCACAGGGCCAGGGGAGACCGCTCATTGGGGTCCAATGACAGCATGCTAAAAAGCAACACAAGTACAGGTGCATCTGATAGACGGCCCCGATAGTATCGCTTACATTGCTCCATAACTATACCGAATAGGCATGTGTGGGCACGACGCCCCCCAACGCAGAAGACGCCTGGGAAGTCTATCCATTTGTTCAATAATTAAGCAGGGGTCTTGTGAGGGAGGGCCATTTTCATGTTTGGCATGCTCTAGTGCAGATACAAGCTGCTGCGCATATACCAGGGGCATCTGCACAGTCTGCATCTTGTGTCTTAGCGCAACAGCGGCGTTTCAACACTCCAGGCTGCAGCTGCCCTTGATCTCAATTCAACTTCCATAACAGCACACTGCAATTCTGATGTTTTTTTGTGATATTGCGTGGGGAGGTGAATGCATCGGTCGGACTGCGCCATGGTCTGGCTTGGCCTGGCTTGAAATGTGCCAAGCGAGCACATGGCCCGTTGACTGAGACTGCTCTCGTGTCAAGACAGAATCGAGGATACCTAGAGCAGATGTACCGATTCATGATGCAAACAAAGAATTAGCAACTGTGACACGGTGAGGCTGCGCCCCGGACTTGCGACGAGACAGAGTTGCGACATCCAACCCGCCGCAAGCCAGACCGAGATATCAAGTTGCTCCAGCACCCGCATCCAATCTAGTACTTAGTTAATGCTTTAGTTCTGAAGCATCTGAGCGGTGTCGGCATTACCTCGCTGTCGGGGATCTCCTGCCGCAGTGCCAACACGGGCCGCGCGCAACTAGCGCAGCCAGGAGCCACGGAAAAAACTGCATATACAACAAGCGTTCTTGCGCTGTCGCAAAGCTCTCAGGCACTCTTTGACTTGCTGTGTTGAAACGTACTGTGAGTGAAGTCACTGCTGCTGTGCCACACTTGGCAGTATGGTGCATCATGCACTGCGTCATCCTATACGTGGCATGCTAGGTGTGCCAATGTTGGATCGAGGCTCAGTAGCCCTTCAGCGACGCAACCCCGTAAAACCAGTTGGATATCCCACCACCGGCGATAGATTCAAAACCAAGTTTTGAGCTTCATGTCCCATTTCGTGTGATCGGCGCACCTGTAAACAAAGATGGGGTCGAGTCATCCGGAGGAACATCAGGCTGACACTGGTGCTGGCACACTAGATATGACAAACGGGCACACGCGCACCGAGGGAGAGCCGGACCACATGGATGCCACACCAATCTGCCCTTTCAAGTCCGATATACCAGCACAAGCTGAGCTGGCTGTGGAGGAGGATGCGCCAATTCGAAATGAACCAGTTCCCGGGAACGAGGAGTTGGAAGACCTAGGGCTTCCAGAGATCGTCAAGCAACGTATAAAGCTGCAGCGCAGTCTGTTTGAAGAAAAACAAAGGATGTATATGTTTGAGAAGAACTACCTGCAGTCGGCCGCTCTGTATTGTCACGGAAACATTCTGGCAGGTGTTCACCTTCTGCATATGTAGCATGTTTTGAAGGCAATTCGACTGACATCACATGAACGGTTTTGCACAGGATACCGACATAAACCTGGCCCTTTCAAAGGCCCAACAAAGCCCAGATTCAGCTTTTCTGACTCCGCGATGAGAAAATGCATTGTTCAAATGGAGAGGAAGGTGAAGGCAGACCCAGCGCTTCGTTTGGGAGGCAGCCACGGCAACGCACCGCAGCCCTCGGTGAAGTGAGATATACCAATATACCATAAGTATAATTGGGGCATAATAGATGTGATGTTCTGATTCAGTCGTGACTTGCATTGGAACGCGAAGTGGCCCCATTCGAATGCATTCGGCAGAGTGTAACATGAACCTCTGTCACTGTACGCATCCAGTTTGAAAGTCGCGGACTCAAGGATTCGTTACAGCCTTATCTGGGAGATCGAGCTTGACTCCATGCAGATGCATACACAAAGCTTCCACACCACTCAGAAATATGTTTATCCTTGCTTCGGCAGCACGTCCATGCCGCTTGTTTCTCACCTGCAAGAGGAACAAGTACAGCCGCTGAGCAAAGACAAACCGTTTGTTTTGCAAACACCAGGCTATCCACGCTGCGGCAAGCTTTAGGACGGCATCGAGGCGCACAACAGCTGCCGCATGGCTGTTGCAAGCTTGGCCTCGCACAGCTGCACCTGAGTGACCATTCTCACTGCAGGCTGTACAGCGGCAATCCAGGCCCTGCAGTTCTGTCTGCAGAAGCTGCTCTAGCTTCACACAAACACCATGCGCATCTTGCACTTGCACACTAACTGTCCCATTTTCACAGTTGCGCAGCAGCTCCCACACCCGCGACTCAGTGGCACCACTGCCTGGATCGTCCGCACACACATCATCAGGCCCTTGTTCGGCTCTCTCTGGTGCCTGCACATTCAGTGCATCACGTTTTACGAAGCGCATGATCATAGTCAGGATTGCATGAAAAACAGGGTGAGCCCATATGAAATGGATTAATATAACACACTGACCTGCACGCCAACTGTGACGAGGCGGTCCGGTCGCAACCACGTTTCCCTCCCATGCACCATCACGGCGTGCGGTCAAGATGCAAGCAGGCTGGATGGATGCCTAGATGTGCAGCCTCCCATCCTGCCAGACTCGAACGATACGAAAAGAAACTGGTGCAATGCTTTCAGTCCTCGAGTCAGACTGCAGCAAAACGTTGAGAATTCTATGACCGCCAGGCATTGACTGAACAGAGGCGCACATGAACCGAATGAACGAGCCGCGGGCCGTCTCTGCTCGCCAGCTCATCGGCTGCCTGCACCTGCCGGAAGGCCACGCGGCTCTCCGGAAGCTGCTCGCGCAGGCTCGCCTGCACCTCCTCCGGCAGCTCTGCCAGCACCGCCTCATCCACCTGCGACATCGTGAGGCCACGCACTGCCACACGCACGCGCTTCCGCGGCGCCAGCACCGCCGCCGCACCTGCCTCGCTCTTGACCGGAGTGCGTTTCTGCGGCGTCGCTCGGCTGCGGCTGCGCGGAGGCGCTGCAGCCGCTGCCGGCTGCCGCGCCGCGCGCCGCTGTGGCGGCCGCGGGGGCCGTGAATGAAGGCCGTACGCACGCATCAACTCCAGCCGCATGGCAGCAGGCAGGCTGTCCACAACCGACATGTCCAGGGAGTCAAAGGCCGGAATCGCCTGCATCGAGCCACTGGGCTGTGCCAGCTGCCCTGCCGCCTCTGGCTCCCCTGCCTGCTGTATAACAGCCGCAGCGGCACAAGCGGCATGCCCGGGCACGCCTGCCGCTCCTGTACACTCTGATTCAGTTGGCCTGGCAGCTACCTCAGCTGTACAGGCCTGCTCCCGACCAGGTGGGGGGTCTGCTTCGCCAACCGCGCCAGCCTGAATGCCCTCGCCAACACGCATGGGCACCGCCTGGCCGCCCCAGAGCTCCTCCACGTCAGCACAGTCCTCATCACCCTCCGCCCCGACGTCGACCACGGCAGCCGCCGCGTCCGCCGGCCCTGCACGTGCATCAGCGGCTGCTGCGCCCTTGCCCCACAGCGACCGCAGCGACGACACATGCATGTCGGACGGCAGGAAAACCCCCGCGCCACGCTCCGGCTGCCCGTCCAGCTTCGCCACCGAGATCCCCACCCCACGGACCTCATGCGGCGGCACCGCAAGCGCCGCCAGCAGCTCCCACGCCGCCGCAAATACGGCCTCGGCAGACGCGACGGCGGCCCCGAGCGACACAGACTTGGAGAAGTTGTCGCAGAGGCCGTGGCCGAGGAACTTGGGAGGGTCCACGGGGGCATTGGCTTTGCGGCGCTTGAGCTTGAGGGTGACCGCACGGCCGCGTGCGCCGCACAGGTCCAGCCGCCGCGCCACCTCCTTGCTGAGCTCGTGCAGGAAGGCCGTCGCATCGGCATCTGTGGCAAATCGGATGCCATAGTTGACCTCAGCCCCGATCGACTTGCGGGCCGATGGCAGCTCCACCTGGCAGCGCACCCACCAATCAGCCGGACAGCGTGAGCAAAGCTCAGGCGGCCACTCTGTCGGCGGTTTCGTACTGTGCTTGCGGTGCGATGAGGCAAAGTTAGCTGAGTGTGCGCCGGCAGCAATGTCAGAGAGGCCAAGCCGCACGCACCTGCCGGTCATCCTGGCCGTGGGCAAACCGCAGCAGCTCTTGCGCGGTTTTGGCGCCGAAGGCCGACTGCAGGGAGGCAGACGTGGCGAGGCGCAGCTGCGCGACGGCTTCAATGCCCATCTCCTGCAGCCGCGCCCGTGTCGACCATCCCACGCCCGGCAGCGCCGCCACCGGTTGCTGCAGCAGAAATTGGTCCACCTCCTGCACATGCATGCGCTTCCTCAGTGGAGAATGCTGTACATGCACTACCGGCTTGCCCCAGCTGTGTGCCCTCACTCGCGACGAGATTGCATACATGTGCAAAGGTGAATTGTGTTCCGCCTGGAGGACATACAATTCACAATGGTGCACAACAGTTGGCGTGCGGCAGGGGCCAGTGCAGGTCGCACGTGTGAGTGGACGCGGAAGACGCCATCGGGCTTGGCCTTCTTGGTGGCCATGGCGGCGAGGAGGATCGACGGACCAATGCCAATAGACGCGTTACACTGCGTCGCGTCGCGGATCTGCGTGCGCAGGGTGTCTGCGAGGGCAATGGGGTCGGCGGCGCCGGTGACATCGACGTAGGCCTCGTCACATGACATCGGCTGCACGAGCGTGGCGTGCCGCAGTAGGATGCGGTACATCTTCTCCGACACCTCCTGGTACGCCTCAAACTCATACGGAATGACCACCAGGTCCGGGCACCTGCATTGGCGCAGTAACTGGGCATCAGCAGCGATTCCAATTTTTAAACTGAAAAATCACCTCATCATCTTTAAACAGTATGACCTTGATTGTAAATTGCAAATTGATTTGTTGTCCTGTCCGAGGCTGTTGCACCCAAGGGTGCAGCATAGTGACGTGTGTGGGTTGTAGTCACAGTCGAGAACCCGGCTTTGAATTCATATCGCTCTTCCTCACTCACAGCTGACGACCAAGCCGGCGCATAGCAAATCAATTGCCTGTGCTCGAGGGTTGGGCCTGTCTGCGCGGGCAGTCGGGGGCCGGCGAGGGCGGAGGCCCGCACCGTTCGCGGGCGGAGGCCATCCACATGTCGGCCCGCACGCCGGAGCGGCGCGCGACGTAGTTCACGCACGAGATCTCGCTGTGGCCGGCGGAGTAGTTGCTGTGCGCGACGGCGAGCGGAACGCCCTGCAGCTCTGGGCGGTGCCGCACAGCCACGCTGGCAAAGAAGCAGTCCATGTCGACGTGCATGATGATCCTGCACGCCGCCCGCCCTCCTCACACACAGACTCGGCCACGCTGCCGAAGGTATCCATCTCTGGACCACAGCACAGCAGGGCATCGAGGCATACTGGCATGCACACAGGGCACAAATAAGCTGTATGCGTGGACGGGGAGGAGCGGCCATGGGAGATGGGGGGGCGGAGACCGATGCAGGCAGGGCTGTGTGAGGTGGCCGCACCGCTCAGAAGGCGTGCTGGCAGGCGCCTGTGATGGTGCGGGGCTGCGGCCGCTGTGCAGCAGCTCTGTGCGGACCATCTGTTCGATGCGCATGCGCCAAGTGCCGATGAAGTGCAGCCTCGACGCCCGGAAGTATGTCTCCAGGAACTTGGGGTCGTCTGCCGTCGACTTTGGGGGGCCCTTGAGCACGTCGCACGCAGCGCGCATCGCCTTGGCCGTGCGCTGCGCAGATTGGATCTGCTCCGGCGTCCACGACGGCTGCGGCGCCGGCTGGGCGGGGTCCATCGGGACCAGCCGGCCAGGCGGGGCTGGGTGGCCCGGGCTCTGTGCCGGGCTTGCGGTGGGTCGTGTGGGGCTTGTGTTTGGTGCTGAGGTTGCATTCGGTCGCGCTGGGCTGGCATCTGGACGTGTTGAATTTGTGATCTCCATGGTGTGAGGTGAAGGTGTGTGTGAGGGGAGGGTTCCTGTGCGCGCAGTGGCGGGAGTGGGTGGGTGGGGGCTCCATGGGGTGAGAGCTGGAGGGCGGGCAGGAGTGTGTGGGGCAGTGGCTGCAGTGCTCCCATGCGGGGCGGTATCGAGCTGGCTGTAGATTGAAGCTTTGTCGAGAGTGATGTCTGCGCGGGGTGCAAAAGGCTTGAGCTGCTGTTGTGCTGGCGCCATGGCTAGACGGTCGATCGCAAAGTGGGAGGGTGGCAGAAGCTTGCCCGCAGCAATGCTGTGGACGACCCACGCTGCCTGCACGACCGGCAGGGCAGACCGCGACTTGAGCATCTGTTTGAGCTTGGTGTCTGGCAGGTTGTCGCACACTATATGCGTGACGGTAACTTTGCTGTAGTAGTTGGCAAACCGGCCGCCGTGTGCAGCCATCAGGTGCTTGAGCTCCTGCAGGCTGGTGTGGCTGGTGAGGGACGCATGTGCATAGTTATACAAACATGCCCACGGACTGGTGCTGCAGCATGAAAACACAATGGAAGCTTTCACACTGCGATCTGTGTGGGCCAGACCACTCTGCGATGGCGCACCTGATGTGATGGATGCGTCACACCATTGACATGGATCGTGACTCCGTGGAAAATGCTGGAGACCTGGCGGCTGTTCTGAGCATCCTCTCGAAATTGCTCATGTAGCTTTTTGTTTTTGAACTCCTGCGGGGAGTAACTGGGGTACGTTGTTCCTGGGTCGCGGCACGACAGCTGTGGGCGGGCACAAAGCCCAGGAGCAAAGTGCATCAATGGACTTCAAGCATGCAAAAATCGAAATCCAGCCTTTATGTCGGTCGTACCATGTACCGCGCGAATGAACCATCGTGGTGCATCGACTGGGGCTCGTTCACATGCTGCGCTCCGCCACGGTTCAGACCTTCCATGATTGTAGCCAGACTGTTTATGAGTGGACTATGCAACCAATTATCTACGTACGCAGCTGCTATGAGCGCATATCATGATTACCGATGCAGTTTTGCCGATCAGGATTTGAACTGCATCTGATACCGATCAACGGCATGTAACACACGCGTGTTATCACACAGCCATGATTACACTAAATTCTCTCTGGATAGACTCAATTCAGATTGGTATTGCGAAGAGCAGTGACCTGTCACAATTACCAACGCTGAACAAAGCTGGGTGGACCAACCCGTGGATCAACGCCTGCCGTCGAACAAGCAGGGAGAGCCGAATCGGTTTTGCCTGTGTGTGCTGATCCACACTCATTTTCGTTTCGTGCGAGGCAGGTGCCACCTGGCATGTCCCCGCGCGCGTGCTCCACGCGTGGCCACCAGGGCGTACATACTTCGTGGCGACAGTTGCATACAGGCTGTCGCAGCCAATAAGCCCTCCCCAGGAGCAATGTGTGTGCCCACTCCATAACAAGCAGCTGCACTCATATGGTCTGACATGAGTCACGGTGTACCCGGGATGGAGCAAGCAAGCCTATTAACAGTGCTCTAATTGGCCATGTGTACTCTTGCATCGAGGGGCTCCGAGCCAGTGCACCAAGCGAATGTGCAACTAGATTCTACACTCACATGCTACCCAGCAGATGCGAGCCGGCCAGGCGATCACCTGGCACGAACTGCGCACCCGCGAGCCGTGCTACCCTGGACATGGTCTTTCTGATCACAATCCCGTTTCCTTTCACTGTAGCCGCACTGAGCTCCCGCAAGGAATTCTGAATCTAGCGAGCCTTTGCTCGCTTGTTGAATGGCCTAACCAACGACACTGCCAGCGTGTTGAGGTACTGCATGGCATGCGGCCCTAGTCTGCCATATGTCTCGTGCACAACCGGCACCACCTTGTACGATCCCTGCACACTCGCTTTGTAATTGTTGAGTTTGAACTTTTCGCGAACTTCGGCCGCGCACCCCTTTGCCCCCGATGCTTTCCCCACCACAGCCACCCTAGATGGGTGAATGGAGCTGACATCTAGCACATGCACATCTACGTCCGGCCCATTTGCTTGGATGTCCCCCATACTGTCGTCCCTGCAGCGTTTGTCTAGGTTGCGCATAACAGGCTCAGTTGATGTGGACACCCCTGCCGCTCTTACTCGACGGCGCCAAGCCGTAATGGCAATGTTGTGGCGCAACGTCCAGCAGTCAGAAGTGTGTCGACATGTCATGGCATGATCTACATCGCCGGGCTTCACCCGAGCATTGCAATCACATATAACTTCCCCATCTAATGGCGGCAGGGGGGAAAGGCCGCCCCTGAACCGCATCCCATGCACAAAATCCCCATCATTCAGATCTAGAGTCAGCATGCAGTTGGTTGGGAGGGAATCCAGGAACAGTGAGGCAACACGACAGCGCAGCTGCGCATGTGCACAAGGTCTTTTGCACCACCAGGGGTGCTGCCGAGCTGTTGCAGCAGCGCGTCGTGCCGAGTCTGCGCTACTGCCCTGGTCACTTTGTTGCTCATACCGGGAAGGCCAGTGGCGATGAAGACGTTGTCGAGCTCGTCTGGGCCCCAGTCCGCCTCCGGCGGCATCGCCGTACGCAGCGCTGTCCTTTTTTCTTGGCCATGTGTATGTACTCTTACATCGAGGGGCTCCGAGCCAGCGCACCAAGCGAATGTACAACTAGAGTCTAGCCTCACATGCTACCCAGCAGATGCGAGCCGGCCAGGGGATCACCTGGCATGAACTGTGCACCCGTGAGCCGTGCTACCCTGGACATGGTCTTTCTGATCACAAACCCGTTTCCTTTCACTGTCGCCGCACTGAACTCCCGCAAGGAATTCTCAATCCAGCGAGCCTTTGTTCTCTTGTTGAACGGCCCAACCAACAACACTGCCAGCGTGTTGAGGTACTGCATGGCACGCGGCCCTAGTCTGCCATATGTTTCGTGCACAACCGGCACCACCTTGTACGATCCCTGCACACTCTCTTTGTACTTGCTGAGTTCGCGTACGGCGGCCGCGTGCCCCTTTGCCCCCGATGCTTTCCCCACCACAGCCACCCCGGATGGGTGGATGAAGCTGACCTCTAGCACATACACATCCACGTCCGGACTATTTGCTAGGATGTCCCCCCTACTGTCGTCCCTGTAGCGTCTGTCCAGGCTGCGCTGTACGTATGTATGGACTGTTACATCGAGGGGCTATATATCCGTTGGTGAAGGTTCTAGATTCCCGCGACGGGTCGGCCTGAGAGCTTTTGATCCAGAGCGGTATCCGTTCCGACGCGGACGGCCCTCGCAGCCACACGCGATCCTGAACCGGATCGGACTCAGTCGTGCGGCGCAACTGCGTACGGATACTTAACACGTGGTAGCTAGGTCGCCCTAGTTCTAGCGCCTGTATGTGCGATGAATTGGCTAGAAGCACGACGCGCAACAAAGAAACAACGACAGAAACGTAGCGAAAGCAATCATCGTAAGCTGCAAACGAGGCTGATAAATGCCGCAAGTATGAGCAGAGGGGGGGCCAGGCTGCGCTCCGGGAGGCCGACGCGTCGCAGGCCGTGCGCCACCGCGAGGCCAACCAACGGTGAGGCCAACCGCGTGCCCCACCTATTTCCCGACAGCAAATACTATTGGACACAGGCATACTGAGCCAAACATAATTGGCTACAGGCTTACTGAACCAACGTTGATTCGTCTGGGGGCTCACACAAAGGTTGACGAGGATGCAGCATGGCCGGAAATTCATACGCCGGCGCGCCCGGTGTCTATGCAATGCTGCGTTGCGGCAAGGGCCAGCACATGCTATACTTAGCTATAGCCACACTGCGCCAACTATACTTGGCTACAGGCGGCTCACTCAGTGGTTCCGACTGCCACTGCGTTTCGCTGCCACAACTCTATCCACCTCGTCACCTGCTCCCCCCCTAGCATCTATTGGGACCTCAGCGCCGCTCAGGCCAAGTAAGGCCAAGTAGGGGGCCACCCCCCGAAGGGGGGTGGCGAACTACTTGTACTACACATACAGATGTGTAGAGAGATATCTGCACACCCGGGACACGCAGGCTTTGCATAACGGTGTCAGACCACGTGAGTCAGGACATGAACGTTACATGTGTTTCATTATTGCATGAACAACAGTGTCTGCCCACTGAGTTATTGCAACACAACCACCTAGCACGGCCGACATCCGCGTCACAAAGTGGAAAACCTGCCTCTGATCGTACCACACTTTGGTACTCAGAGGCGACATACGTATCCTGAAGTCTACGGCAGGCATGCGCTCAACGTTCATATCATCCTCCTTCTTCTGCCGGTCCATAGCTCCAGGCACAAAGTACTCTGTGACAGAGTACAGGTACGTCTTGGTTCTAGCATACAGCGCTGACACGAACGTCGTCGGCACGATGGTGAGGAAGTATCGGTACGTGCCGTAGTCATGTGTTACAACTCGTTCAAGCCCATTCAATGGGCTGTACCTGCCCCAGTACCCTGGTCCAAACTGTATCTTATGAATATGATGTGAAACATTCACTGGCGTGTAGTCTGGGTGAATCTGCAGCAACACCGACTGGATCACAGTTCTGCCCTGGACAGGTAGTCATGCATATACCCGGGATGCCGCCGCACGCAATTCAGCCATGGCAAGGCACTCAGGCAGCCTGCCCATGTCGACAGCTGGGATGCAGAGGGCTTTGGTGACATCAGCAACCAGGCACTGATGTGGACACTCTCAACACAGCGTGCAATGGCTCTACCATCTATGGACATATGACATGCATGCTTGGTCAGGCTGCTTAGACAACTTTCAGCTTCCATCACATGCCTAGGTGTATGTAGTGACTGGAGGTGCTTGAGAAACATTGGGCGGCAGCGAGCGGTGCTTGCCAGCCATGCGTTTAGTATTGGATCGCAATACAATGGGACTCCACTGTGGCATTCTACAAGCCCATGACGGAGAGCACGGCCAGGCAAAGAAGGCAGGACCAAGTGCGATGGTGAGCAAGGGAAGCAGGGAAAGTGCCCAGGGTCGCGGACGCACATCCATGAGACCAACGCCGTGGTTCTGCTGCATCTTCTGGAACTCATTCCGGATTTGATTTTCGAGGCTCTTGCGGGTGGAGGCCATCATCATGTAATCCTTCAGGTGCACAGAGAAGCGGATGATACCCTCGATGCGGCGCACACGGATGTCCCCATATACATGGCAGCCCTCTCCGGCTTGCAGCTCGTTGTCCATGTCCTTGATGTGCTGCAAGTAGGTACACCGCATGACCAGCAGCACTAGCACAGTATGGTTGCCATGCGCGACTCCAAGCTGCCATGCATGCCTGTGGCCATGAACGGTGGTACAGGGCCACACAGAGCGTGAGGCAGTTGCTCGAGCCTCATGTGGCCACTCATGTTGCTGTGCTTGGGCGAGAGAAGCGTGGGAGGAATATGGCGGCATGCAACTGTCGGCAGCAAAATGCCAGCAAATCGAGTGCGACACTGAAACAGCGCCATGTCAGGTCGTCTGTGGCTGCATTAAGGTCAGCAATGTGGGCAATCCTCTGGCTTGACTCTGCACATGTGTCTGTGATGGCGCCATTTCGGCAATGCAGTTGCCAGTGCAGCCGCACCTCGGATGACTCGGACACGAGCATGCCTCCAACAACGGCAATCATGTCAGGAGCCGGAAGCTTGTAGTCCTTTGCACTTTGCAATCGACCTGTCGGGGCTAGCCTCTGCTTATGCAGCTGCATGGACTCTACGCCAGATAGCTTCATGCTTGTGCTGCCATCATCACTGACAACTTCCCCGGCCTCATCGATCATGTCGACAGACAAAACTGCAGGTTTCACAGCCGAGGTCACAAGTGCTCAGCAGTACACTGCGACCGCTTGCATGCCATTGCGGCGCAGGATTTCTTGCTCGGCTGCGGTGTACACACAATGGCAGAGAGCATCATGTGCTGCAGTATTGACACATTCCGGCGGTCTTCGATTGCTTTGATTGCTAGACAGGTGCTGTCCAGCAACCAGTGACGTCCACTTGATCAAGCGGCACACTGCGTCACGATGTACGTTGCTGGGATGGGATGAGGCTGACGGCGAGGCGAGGCGAGGTGGAGCGGGAGGCGTACGTGCGCATGGCAGGTTGGGAAACGAGATGTCCAGGTGGATCGGAAGCAGCGCGTGCCGCTCTGTGCTTGCCATTAACTGCACCAGGCAAATGCATAGGACGATCTGGAATGATCAAGCACACCCTGATGCAACATGTAAACGGATCACCGTTCCTCGCACGACTTTGCCACCCGTTACGGTTCACTCTATGATGCACTCACATACTCTGCTTGCACGTACATAGTGCAGGGGAGACAGGACATCGTTACCTCATAGGTCGGAGTTGCATAAATGAATTGGTAGATCTCTGACAGCACAAGGATGGTGGCCAATAGAAAGCCGGCAAGTGTCACTGCACCCAGATTGTAATCCTTGACACTATTGCACTACTGGCGCGTTTGCTGGTACACCCAGCCATTCACTAGGCCCTGGATAAAACGAATCAAGGCACGGTGCATTGTTGAAGCGTACCAACACCACCGTGCAATGTCCGCGTGATAAGTGATGACTCTGGCTTCACATATGCGGAGAGGTTGGTCAGAGTTCTTCCAAACCCCATACTGACCACCAGCAAATCTATGCAAGCAACGAAGACATTGATTTAGAGCTACCCCTGCGCGCTCGTGCGCATGATCAAGGAGCAGCTGCACGCAGTCTCCTCTGGATCCGTGCGACCGCTCCACCAATCGATCCTTGTTGCCAGAACGATCCTACCTTCATATCACAGTCACAATATTTCGTGATCAAGCAACTGATGCTTCGTCGCGCTTTGTGGGGAGCACATACGTACTGTGCCTCAATGCATGACGCCTCAAGGTTGTTCAACGCGCGATCGCCGCGCTGCTGCCCACGCCCGCGAGTTCACCACCGCTGCCCTGCATGATCGAATGGTCCACACGAACGTTCGAAGGTGTTCAGATGTTCTATGCACGCCACGCCGTTGGGCGCTGGCCCTGGGCACTGTGTTGGTCGTGCACACTGTGAACAGTGTGAGAGCGTTTTAGGCATCAAGCGCTGTGCCTGGGTATTCCAGAGCTTTACAGGTGTGACACCACTACCTGTGAGTGGTAAGCCTCGAGTTTCGCAATAACTGTGGAACAAGCCGTGGTGGGGACGGCTGCAGCGAATGCGTACACCAAACACAGCACGCTAGATCAGCGTGCTAGATCTCTAGAGTTGTCCGCACATCTGGTTGTGAACCTTCCTCAGAAAAGAAATCTGCTCGCAGCAATTGCTTTCACGACGCCCCTCAATTTGTGATGGGTGTACGGTGGTTCAAATGCTGTGCCCCCATTGCGATTCTCGGACTCATTACTGCAGAGTTGTCCGAACACTTGAGCCTTTGGCAGCGGGTGGCAGCGCTTGCAAGCACATCAATGGCCATACCGAGATCTCCACACGGAGCACTTGGTACATGTGTAGGTGCACCTGGGTTCTTCTGTACATGGCTTCAGCAGCACCAGTACCTTATCGTATGAGCCAGCGTCACTTGTGCCACTGACCACAGACAAACCAGCAGCCGGCCACTCAAATTTGGCGAAGTGAGCACCTGACAACATATGCTGATGCAGCTGAATGCATGGTGTTCGCGGGCATTGCCCTGTCACTCTTGACTGCTTGCAATCATACCAGCAGCACGTAAATTTTGCCCCTGCTTGTCCGCTTGCTTGCACTAGTCGCAGATCTGGAAGGTCTTC
Source organism: Ulva mutabilis (assembly GCA_900538255.1). Lineage (NCBI taxonomy): Eukaryota > Viridiplantae > Chlorophyta > Ulvophyceae > Ulvales > Ulvaceae > Ulva > Ulva mutabilis. The sequence continues at coordinate 158,832 of UNSF01000149.1, read as the reverse complement.
AGTCATATAAGTATGTGCCATGCCCAAATCACTGCTTCTATCGTTTGCCGTCTGATCTTGTAGCAATCGGGACGCCATGGAACCAATCAGGGCCTCAGCTTGTTGGCGGGCTCATATGGGCTCATGCCGCAGCCGTGCAATTTCGCACTCATGAACGTGACATACCGTACTCCCGCAAATCATTGGACCCCTCATCTCTGACGTTTTGGCTGTGCATTCTTTAATACAGCAGTTTTCATGAACGCGGTTGAGAGCAATTGTCCGATAAGGCGGTCCATTGATTTGCAAATATAGAGTACACACGAGCATGGAAGCGTCCAGGATCAACAGCTTGTGTCCTGGCTGCAAGATTGTAGCGTGCATGAAAGTGGAAAGAGGAATCTTGAGGCTGAACACCAACCCAGACTTGCATTTATGGGCACGGGGCGCTGCGGGACGGGCGGGGCGACCTCCCAACCCCTCCACCACCATACGGCCTCGTAGTCGGTGCGGTTCATCAAGAACGGTCCGGAACGCTATTGTCATGTTTGGAAAGTGATGTGACAAAGCCATGGAAAAGCAATCGGGGTGCACGAGCGAATCATATAGTCTACCAGCCCATACAGGCATCCACCCGTGCGGGTAGATGCTCGTGAATCTGTCCGTTCAACCATGCAGACCTATAGCAACGGGATTTGATTCACTATCTGACTGCCCGTGTAATCTGAGTAGACACGGACACTAGCGTCCCTGGTCTTACAGGGTATGCCCCTGCATGCATGCCAGGCTGCCCGTCTGCTACGACATACCGAAACGAAACACCGAGCACGCTGCAACTTGTCCGTGACCTTTATTTCTATCAGTATAGCTCCCACAACGTCGACCAGCTGGGAAAGTGCCTAGAAACTCTTCCAGAAGTCAGCACTTTGGGCATCCTGGTTCGCAAAGCCTGCACCAGATGCATGAATGCCGCATGACGTCTCACCGTCGCCCCAAGAATGCTCCTGGTACTCACCCATGTTTCGCCGCTTCATCTTGTTGTCCCATGTCCTGAACCAGTCTTTGTAACCCCCTTGCATGCCCACAATGTTTTCATACCCCTCATCAAACAGCAGGTCCAGTGCTTCCACAGCACCGCTGTTGCCATCGAAATCCATCACAAGAATGTACTCTTCCTTGTCGGGGAACTCGTACAGGACGTCTTCCAGGAAATATGGGTTCTCAGTCTTCTCTTCCACTGACTTGCCATTCTCAAACCTTCGCTTGGCATCAAAGAAGGGGATACATACAGAGCCCGCAGAAGTTCTGTCGTTGGGCATCATGCCGTACTTGTCTACCTCCACGTTTGTGCGAATGTCGAGAATCACATATCCCCCGTGGGAGAACAGGGCCTGCAAGGTGATGGCTGCTGATTCACAGGCAGTGCACCCCACAGCAACCCATAAACTGGGCATTGTGACTCATGATGTTCCATGACGTTCTTGAACCGTGTGAAAACGGGGATCTAATTCAATTTTGCAAGGTGACGAGTGCATTGCGCCTCTGCGTCGACCGGGTCGTCAGCAGTAAATGCGCACCCGAGCTTCATCCGGATTTGCAACTGCTCCATCGGGAAATGCTTCGATAACCTTTTCAACGTAGTCCATGTTGGGGACGATGTGGTTGTACATCCCATCTACTGCACGCGCCCGCACGCTTGCGCGCGAAGGGCCAGCTACGGCCCTGCGGGCAAGAGTTGGCTGCACACGGAGCATGGACATGAAGACCGGCACTATTACTTAGGAGCTTTGTCTACACGCCTGTGGCGGACCGTTGCTTGCACAGCCACACTGTAGGGGAATAATTCAGCCGCACGTGGTTATGGCTATAGCTCAAGGAGCATCGGGCCGCTTCTGTTCTCAATTTGTCGTCACATTGGAGTTCGTAGCTGGGGTATTGCATCACGGATGCGGGGTGGACGGCGCGCTCTTGCACAGATGCGTGCGGCACTGCGCGCTGGCGCGCTGCCGATGTTTGCCACGTGGCGCACGACAGAAGACGCTCGAAGCCACCCTCTCTCAACCGCCGACGTCCGCTGGTGGTGCCTGCTGGCACCATGGGCTGCAGTAAACTTCCACAAGGCCCAACACCCAACATCAGGCGAAACCTGATGTATCCGGAAGACCCGACAACTACGCACAACGCGACGCAGGATTGTACGTTTTGCATCACAGATACAGAAGGCAAAAGTTCAGTGAGCGTCTGCAATAAGCACACAGAATAAGCCAAAATGTTGATCTGTTCACTTGCCAACATTGTAAGGAAATTGCTTCTGTCGCTGAGGCGGACAAGCTGAATGCCACATTGCTCCTTTGTCTGTGCTCAGTTTTGCATATTGTTCATCTGTTTGAGCATTGCCATGCATGCCTGCCTAGCTTTGTTCAGCATACCCCTGTATTGTTTCTCATTTTGATTGACCGCAAAAAGCGCCTGTACTGATGTGCACATGTACAGGCTGGGTTGTCAGACACACCCACCTTTTGAAAACACCTGTGGCATTTCGCATGCCAGGCTGGTACGCGACATCCATCATCGTCGTTCTGCTGTGACTGAGGAGACGTAGACAGCTGTATCAAGATGCCTTCAGCTGCTGTACAATAGCATGGACATGTCTGTTGATGCACAACAACTGGAAATTGTGAATGTGCACTCCCACAGGCTACTCTCATAATCGCGCACTGTCCGCAGATACAGCCATCAGGCAGGAGAATCTGCACTCTGGATGCAGAGGGCGACATGTTCCTGTGCGTTCTCCACAAGTTTCAGATTGCCGGTGGAGCAGTTCTGAGTGTGTTGTGAGCCGTGCTGTGAGCAGCACTAGTGAATAGCGTGTGAGAATGTGTCGAGGGAACTTTAGCGCAATACAGAAGCTGCTGTGTTTCTGTCTGTGTACGGCGCTTGGCCATGGTGATTGATTTTTGGTGCATTGCCATGAATCGTGCCTCTGTGTTCTACCACCTTGTGGAGCATACATCTGTAACGTATCACACAGTTTCAGATTTGGAACACCAACTGAAGGGACATCCGTAACGTGTCTCACTGAAGGGACATGCACTGTCTGCTCACAGGCCTGTGGGATATGCTCTTCAATTCCTATGGTGTGATTCACAAGCATCCCAACATTATCAATTGGTTAGCGTTGCATACTCTGTAGCCAGATGGTGAGTGATTGAACACTTCCCGCTCATGAGGATGCTGAAGTATCTGCATTCAAACTCTACAGCCCCAGTGCAATTCCCCCCATCACCCCGGTGCAATTCTTGTCCACGCTAAAATCCAGTCTGTTGCACTAGGCTACGTATACGATTGCAGCTCGTGCTAGCGTTTGCGCAAAGCTTTGAGCAAAGCTTGCAAAGAGGCTGCACACGAGCTTGGATGAATGCGAGACTCATGCGGCCGCATGCGGTTCGCGTCATGACGCGTCAAGGCGCTGCGCATAACACATCGACACGAACCATGAGATACGTTACAGATGTATGCTGCACAAGGTGGTAGAACACAGAGGCACGATTCATGGCAATGCATCGACACGTCGACACGAACCTAGTGTACAGTGACTTCTGATCCTGTGTTCAATGACTTCTGCCATGACTTCTGATCCTGTGTGTTCTACGACCTCAACAATCTCCGTGTAACACTCCATCCAGCCACACCGTGCACCACCGACCACCACCACGGCCGCACGGCGCACGTCGTAGCCATCAGTGCTATTGGGAGCACTTAAATGTTCAGCAACAGGTCTGTCCATCAGGTGTCCATCAGACCGAACTGATGCTGCCTGCTGCAGCTCCAGGTGGTAGTCTGACAATCAGTGCCCTTTGTTCTGGTCAACAGCAACCAGCGAACCGGAACCAATAGGAGCAGCTCAGTGCAGCTGCATGCAGGGCGCCTCCTAATATGCGCTGTTGGAAGTAGCGCGCGTGCGGGGGTTTTCGGTCAGCGCACATGTGAGTTCGTCGCAAGCGCCGATGGCTCAATGGGAGTTGGCTTCATGTGTCCGTCGACGCGACGAAGCCCGTCCGGAAGCTTGGTGATGCCAGCGCGCTGCAGCGTCGGCAGTATTCCGTACGCAGAGCGCAATCCAATGCTCCAAGACTTTCCTGGAGCGATGCATGGTGAGACGTGAGGCCAGGTTCGTACACACAGCTGGGGCAAAGCTGCACGGAGTTCTGTTCCTTCCATGTACAGGCTGCGAGGCCTTCCTATAGATCACGGCCTTGGTAAGAGCAGAAGTGCTACTTTGATGGCGCACAGGCCCAGTGCGCTTTCACTATTCACTTCATAGCCGCAAATGATGTGCTTGAATGTGATTTCATGTGCGGCTATGTGGAAAAGCACAGTGCGATCTGGCAGTCCCTGCCACCTGCACCTCGCCATCCCTCGAATGTTTGAGATGCAATTTGCATATGACCTGAACAATGAAACTCCATTATCCAATGTCATTGGCCTGCCCACCTCAGCAAACCAACAAACAGTTCAACGATGGGATGGGATCAGATGTGATCATGCGTGAGTGACAAACAGGCAGACGCCATTAGGTGGTAACTGCAAAGGTGGTTGTGGGTGCTCCAGCAGCTGCGCATGAGTCCTGGAGGCAGCAGGACGCAGCTGGCCCCTGCAGTACTGTCTGGCATGGCATGCTCCACCCCTGCAGTTTATGAGCAGCATGACCAAAACCAAGGGTCGAACCTGCTTTGATTCAGCCAGCCGCAGCCAGCCAGCTGCAGCCAGCCAGCGTGCATTGCGCTCCCTGCCCTCTGCTTTTGCTCCCCAGACATTGATGAATCATGGTACGTGTTTGCACGGGCCCACGTGAGCCATGCGTGCTGGCTTGGAGGGGACCTGTCGTGCATCACTGACTGTCCCTGTCACCATCCCCAGACCTTGCCTAGTGGCCTTGCCAACATCCCACGCAAAAGGTCGCCGAAAGCGCCACATAAGAGTGCTCGAGCCAGGTTTTATGGCAATGCCTGCTGGGAACATGAGCCCACTGTGGCGCGGAGCGAGGAGCGTGTCGACCGTGGCCAGGCCGGGCCCCTGACTCGGCCTGCTGCTCACATCCTGCCGGCTGTGCATGACCACACTTTGCGTTGTTTTAACAGTTCAATTGTTTTGCAATGGCTTCCTGACATCTGTGTGCCACGGCGCCTGCAAAGCAGCAAGGGCGGCCATGGCACCCACACGCAGGCGGGCCTTCTGAGGCTCCTCCGTGGTACTGGTTGTGGCCATGTGAAGAACCGAGATCCAGTAGGTGATGACAAACACTCTGGGATTGTTCCCACTGGGGCTGTAGCATCCGGTCTCCGCTTGTCGCAGGCCTAGGTGTCAATGCCCTCATGGACCTGTTCGGAAATCACGGACAACAGCGTAATCAACAAAGAAAATTTACCAAAAAAGAAACGATCGAACATCATGCCAAATCCAATCGGCCATCGGCCACAGCGCCTCTGCGAACAGGGGCGAAAGAAGGAACCACGCGCACCACCGCACCAGGCACCACCGCAGCAGACGCGACCCACAAAAACCCCCCCGACAACCAAGCACGCAACTGGGCCCAATGAGGCAGCCGCACCGCACCTACAGCCGCCGGCTAGGACGCGCAGAGAGCAGAGACCCGGGCAGCCACCCCCATCACAAATGCAGCCACCAGGCGGGTACACAGGGCGCGGACAGCGCGGTTGACAAATGCCGGCAGGGCAGCCGAAGGGTCAAGAAGCAAGGGCCCCAGGCACACCGCAGCAGCGAGGCCCCAGGAAAGCCTGGCAGAGGACAGCACATGCAGCCACATCAGCTGCAATGGTACATAACAGGTCAGCGCAGAGGCAGGCAGTCCCTCCCATGCCTGCCCCAGAGCAAAGACATTGGGCAGAACAAAAGTAAGTGCTCAATGTGCAGCCACCTGTGCTCCTAGGGTCCTCACCACGCATTCAGACTGTGCGTCATGCACATCACGCTCGCACAGAAAGCACATACATACATACACAAATGGTGCACTGGATCCACTGGATCGGAGCCCCTCGATGTAACTGTACATACACAAATCCATGTCCAATCACGGGTGCACAGTTCGTGCCAGGTGACCGCCTGGGCGGATCGCATCTGATGGGTAGCATGTGAGTCTAGCATCTAGTTGTACATTCTCTTGGTGCACTGGCTTGGCCCCTCGCCCCTCGATGTAAGTGTACATCCATGTCTCGGCATTATGCTATCTGGGTTCTGGAGCCATGCATTACCAACAGCTTGTTGAGGAAGAACTTCTTGAAGCCTTGGCTGCAATTGAGACAGAGCTGCAAGGAAGAGATGCTGCACTGGGATTGATGGCAGACCTCGGCAAGGTGTTCCTGACGAGTGGTGATGGTGTGTTGGTGGCCCCTTGCCGCTTCTATTTTGCTGGAGAACTGAAATACCAACCAAGAAAGAAAAAACACGCATCACGCCAAATCCACCCGTCTATCGGCCACGACACTCCTGCGAGCAGGGGCAGAACAAACGACACGCACAAGGGCATCAGACACAAGCGAGACCTGCAAGCAGAACTCCGAAAATTACGCATGCGACCAGGCCAAAGCAGGCAGCCACACTGCATCCACAACCGACTGGCACAGACCAATATAGGGTAGAGACCCACGCAGCTATCCCCCCATTACATAAAAAAAACCAATCGGGCATCAAGCCAAACCCAAATGGGCATCGGCCACAGCACCCCTGCGGACAGGGGCAGAAGAAAGGTCAACACGCCCAAACACATCAGACAGGGACCTACCTGCATGACCATCATGATTACAACTCGATCGATGCCCCTCGATGTAAACATACATACATACATTCTTGTCAAAATGGTGGCAAGCAGTGTTGGTGGTGGCTCTGGCTCTGCATGAGCTCGGCAGAGCTCAGCTTGAATTACCTGGGCTGCATGCATGACTTTGTTGCCATGCGCAAGTCATGACACCTGGAATGGTTATAGAGAATTGGGTCTTGATGAGGCTTCCAGCTGGCCAAGCTTGCCATCCCACACAAGCTCCATGTGCAAGCTTCCCCACCTGACTATGAACACCACTGTGTGGTAACAGCTGGCTGACTACTAGCAGGTGGGGACTACTGGCCCATTCACCATGAGGAGGGGATGAGATGAGTGCATGCATCAGCCCTGACTAGCAGGTCTGGCACTCATGAGTGCCATCCTCCTTGACTCATGCTTGGCCCAGTCATGATAGCCCTAGCCAGATCAGAATGTCATGCTCACTTTGTCCTGTTGTGTCCTGATTTGGTCATGCAGGAGTCTGCAGCAGCATTAACGGTTTGATCATTCAACCAGGTGGTCAGTCAAAAGCTTGTAGGGCACCACTCAGTCAACTTGAGCTCTTTGGAGGCTCTGCAGCCCTGCAGCATTCAAGCCAGTTTTAGCATCTCTAGACAGGCACATCTAGAGTGCCCGCAGTGGCGCTACCACTGCTGTAGACAGGCACCTGTAAAGTGCCTGGAGGTGCTGTACGATGGTCTGGACACCTTGCACCTAGGCTCTTACGCATTCAGGAAGTGACGAAATCAATTCAATATGACAGTTCAACTGGCACCACTTGAGTGCAATGCATATTGAGACAGTCTGTGCAAACTTAACCCTCCAGCCAATCCCATTGCCAGATTGCAAGCAGGGTGCCACCTGTGCCATGTTCACACAGGCCACTGAACTCTGTATGTTACACTGTGATGGCCACTGAACTCTGTATGTTACACTGTGATAGATTCACGATTCAGCAGTTCCCAGGCAACGGAACTCTGTATGTGGGCCGACCACCGCAGCTGGCCACTGGAGCCGGCTGCAGCATGCAGCAGAGCCAAGCACAGTCCACAGTCACCTGCAGCTTGCTCGCCTGCAACTTGCTCACGTGTTCACACATGCAGCTTGCTCATGTGCACCCTCATGTCCCGCCTCCAGCAGATGTGAGATCACCAAAGTGGACTGCAATGGTATTCCAACTCTGTCAGCAAGCCATTCCAGACGGTCACCACAAAGCTTGAAGGATGCAAGCATGGCTGCGCATGCATCATCTTGGCCATACCTGGTCATGCCCTGCCCACGTCAGGAGCAAACTGCCACCAACAAACCTGCCACCCCTTCAGCGTCAACTCACATCCGCTGTGCCCGCCGTGCCCGCTGTGTACGGTGCAGAGCCACGTATATACAGCCACCATGCCAGGCACCCTTCCACAATAGCACACACAATCCGCGCACTGAGCGTTCTCTTGCATGGCGGCATAAACCATGTGCAGGCAAGATGCGCGGCACAGCATCGCCTCCCCAAGCCTGTCCTACTGCCTGCCAGTGCCTGGCAGCCCCTCCCTATCCATTCCCTTTTCTGCAGGACCCCTTGGCCTCATATGCCCTGGCAGGGTGCAGGGCGCATCGTGCTCCACGACTTCGTACGCAGCCCGTGGCTGTGTTTCGTCATCTGCATTGTGTGCGTCGCCCCAGCCCACGCATGCTCCCTCTGCTCCCCCTATCTGGTGGGATCGTGCGCGTCGACCTATCTGCCGCCCCTGTCCGCAGGGGTGCTGTGGCCAAACCCCGTCTGGGTTTGGCGTGATGCCCGATTGGTTTCGTTAACATTGGTGTTGTCAGCGTTTGGTTTTTTTGTTGGGCTGTGTTCCTTCGCAATAGTGTATTGTGCGGTCCCGGTTTGGCAGGCATGGTAGTTGTGGTCCAGCTTGTGGAAGTACCATTGCGCGTTGGGTAATCAATGTCACCATGGCTGGTGGAGCTACGTTCCAAGGCCGTGGGTGCTTGGTCGCCCTGTGTGCCCCTTGATGCGCCCCTGAATGGTCGTTTTGGTGGTAGGCTCTCCTCTGCTCCTGTCCGCACGCCTGATATATTCGATGTCTAGCTGGGTGTGGAATGATGTGCGAGGGTTCGACAATGTTCCCTTGGCAACCTGCTGGCGTCCATGCATTTTGAAATTTGCACTACATTTGTATTCCAGGTATTTTTGCAGGGTCTGGCAGATGCAGCACTGTGGGCAGCTGTGCTGTGATTTTGCCATGCTGTCTGCACTGTGCCATGTGCATCTGCTTTGCATTGTGCAAGGGTGTCCCTGCGTGGGGCAACGTGTACCAGGTCGTTCCTGAATGGATTTGCTTGCACTGAGTCGGTGATGTTTAAATTGAAGTTGGCTTGACTGCCACAGTATACACAGCACAGCCGTCAAATGCAGCTGTCACCCAATATCACTGCAACATGACCTTGCAATTGGTGTCCAATCCTCTACCCACGGCAACATGGTGCAGTCACAGCATACTGGAGATTCATACTGGACACCATGCTCGGAAAGTTCCGGTCAGACATGGTTTCTGAGCAACCCACACCAATGCTGTCAGCTTGCAACTTTGGCTTACAACTCACCATGCAGGGAGGGCATAAGAAGAAGAGCCATGGTGGATGCATGCTATGAATAATTTAGGAGTGCGATGTGTGAGGACTTGATTAGTAAGGGTTCTGCAGGAGCTTCATGCAGCTGTGGCCCGGCTCAGCCCGGGTCAGCCGCTCCTGTCCGGAACAGGACTGAGTGATGCTGATGCCCATCCATCGTCCAAGCTGGTCATACAAGCCCTGATCAATCACATTGACTGGTGCCACAATGCATCCCGATGAGGCGAGATATCTGTTCTGGGGCAGTTGTTCGCCTCTCGGTGCACCACGTGGAGACCATGCTTTCATGGGCAGCGAAGATTCTAATCTGGGGCAGATGTTGGCCCGGATCTGGCGTGATGCCCGATTTCTTTCTTCCTTTTTTTGGAACCTGGTTAGGATGTGGGATGCTGCGGATGCATGCTCCGCGTGCGGCGTGGTCGCATGCGATCGCATGTTAAATTGATCCAGCTTTCGTGGTGATCCAATACTAACTAATTGGCTGGTGGTCATGATCCCGCCGAACTTTGATGGCCAACAAGACTAGTCGTGGGGCATAGATATAGATGAGAAATAGAGCTTGGCCACGATCGACATTGCGTGGACCGCGCGGTGGCTAGCGGCCAAAATTTCTATATTCTACACAGAGTAGTGCTATCTAGAGATCTCAAGATATATCTCGAGATCTTAGTGAGACCCGGTACAGAATGAGTGCTACTAGTTACGAAGGATCTAGAGTGCACGTGCACGGGATCTCCCGGGGACACGCGGGACCAACCCCGCGAAACCCGCCAGCTACAATCAGCATGCGGCACACGAAACGTTTCGTCACGTGCAGTCACGTGCGTGCGCCCTCAGTGTTACACATACGTCACCCAAAACGGACAGAGCCGCGACGCGCACGACCCACAGACTGCCGCAGACACACACCCCGGGCGCGCAGAAGCCCAGGACCCCTCAGTGAAACACGTGCACACAGTAGCTACAACATGTGCCCTCACGACACATCGAGTGGGCAAATAAGGACATTGATCAACTCGCGCGCAATCGTGGCATGCAGAAGCCTCGTCAGCTGCGCATGCATGCGGTCATCATACGTATGGCCGCCGGCCGCCACAAGTGGCCACCTTCCCGTGCAAGTGTTTCTCAAGTGCGTCCTATGCAGCAGCAACAGATCAAGAACGCTCTGCATTTAATTTTGGTGTGTAGCAACGTCGTGCACGGGTCTATACACGTGGGTATCCCCCTAGAATCATCTGATCATTGTTGTACATGCAGCAGCATATGCTGTCCTTGGCGGATTGCACCTGCTCGAATTCGAAGTTTGCACGAACCTACTGCGAGCGGTTACAAATTTAAACACGGCGGCCAGGGCGACGTCATTCAGGATGTGTCACCATTTTGTCACGCATCCCAGGACGCATCGCGTGAATAGGTCCATGGCCAACAGCCACTTTACCCAGGGGGGACGTCTGAGCATGTCCATTGAGCTGCCGTCAGCTGAACTCTGTAGCACACCACGATGCTTTTGAGGCATGGCCTGGAGAGATCATCAGCGCCTTCATCAATCAACGTGCAGCTCGATGAAACCATCCAAACGATCTATCTGCGCAGCCACGGGATCCCGCGCGGGAGCTATTTCGAAGAGCATCACGGTGGAAGCAGTGGTGAATCATATGCGCTTTATGTCGTCGGCAAACTTGTCAATTACGCAAGCATGGGTCGCGAGACGTCGCGGGAACTCCACGGAGCTCCATTCATGCACAGTGGGCAAGTGGCTCTGTAAGCCGGGTATGCAGTCGCACGTTATAAATACCAGCCACATACAGCACAAGAACATCTGCTGAATTGTAGTTAGCTATCTGACTTGCGCATCTGGAGAGACCAGGTGCCTCAGAGCAACACTGCACAGCGGATTACCAGTGAATGACCGGCTTGCATTGTGGGTACGCAGCGTCTCTGCCGAGTCCTGCCCTGTGTGTCCTGCTCCGTGGCCTGTCCGCACCTCATTTGCATACAGTGGTATTAGAATGTGTCCATTGCCGTTTTTCTTTGCCATTTGGAGCTCCTGTGCCTGCACATGGGCTGTTCGAACTCGTCAGCTTCAGCGGTGAGAACGCCCACTCAGCTGGTACTGCCCAGTGCGCTTTTCACGCAGGGGATCCCGGCGCTTTGCGTTATGCAATCAGTGCCCGACTTGCACTGCTCTACGCGATTTCCATCATTGCGTGCTGGTCAAGGGCAGCCCTTTGCACGCACCAGTTCGGATGCTGGCGTGGACTGGTCGCTATGGCACCGCGTTCGGATCATCGAGGGTCGATGGGCGCAGCTGACGCGACTCGAACAAGTGCCGAGCAGCCCGAGCGCTGTAAATAGCGCGCGGTGGCTCTGAACGGAAGGTGGCTCTCGTCCACCTGGTATAATGTGCAACGGTGCTGCTCTATGCATCCGGCACCATGGTGCCGGATGCGTTTAGGCGGCGCACGCACGAGCAGAGATAGACCAGTGCCGAGCAATCGCGCACGTGCAAAGTTGCGCGGATCCGTCGGCTGCTGATGCCCTTGCAGCTTTTCTCTCAGCGGCCTGTACATCTGTGGATGCCGTACACGTCCCATGCGCGCCTGTTCTGGATCTTTACCTTTACGCACGTTGGTACCAGTTTTATGTCCTGCCAGTTTGAGTCCGCCGGCGGGGCTGTGCGCACGACCTCACGCCCGAGTGAGTCGGTCGTGCCGGGTCCGAGTCCACTGCCGCACGCCGAGGCACGCGATGGCGAGTCCACATTTATGGCGTCGCACCAGGCCACAGACTAGGTGCCACCGGGCCCGGCCGGGCATGACCGCAAAGTCGTGAGGCCTCACAGGTCGACCGAACTTGGTACATCGCGTCGATTGGATCGATCTTCATATCCGATGTCAACTGTTGATTCGCGATGCCATACGCCGAGTTCCATGCTGTGAACTCTTCAGAGTGCGCTGAGGCGTGCCGCGAAATCTGGTTTCCAGCAATTGTCTTGTGCATTGGCAGCAAACACGCGCGGTGGACATCGTCTCGCATGGCGCCGACCCAAACTGCCAACGGCTTGCCCATGGCTTGAGCTCCTGTGTCTTGTGTGCAGGTGACCATATATATCTTTGACAGACTTGAGTCAAGACACCTGCTAGCCCCAGACACACATCCCCCGCCAATCACCAGCAAATGAAGCAGTGTATCTCTGCACTGGTGCTGCTGGCTGCAGCAGCCGCCCCCAAGTCAGTGGAGGCGCGGCACGCCTTCCTGGCCACAGCTAACCATGAGGGACTGGCCACGGACACCAGCCTCCTGGCTCTCCGCCGGTCGCTCCTGGTTCGGGCCATTGGCGATGAGGGTAACGAGGGTAATGAGGGCAATGAAGGCAACGAAGGTAATGAGGGCAACGAGGGCAATGAGGGGGGCAACAACAACCCTCCTCCCTCATCAACTCTACAGCAGTCTCGGTCTCCGCCGCAACAGTACCCCCCCCCCCCCCCGGCCCTCGTCGATCACAGCACCATCCCACCGCATGCATGGCAGATTGGCTTATGTTCAGTGCAATCCTTGGGAGTCGGCTGCAGCCACACCAATCCCCCACAGCCATTACCGTGCATGCTACACTTTATCTTGTGTGCGGCATGTTCATATACCTGCCGCTGTGCCGCCCCATTGGCAGCTCCTGTCGCATTTCACATCGGTCGGTGCTTATGATTGCTGTGGCCGATGCTGGTCCGGGCGCGGTGTGATGCCCGATTTATTTTACATTATATATATTTTTCAAATTATGGTGCATGCTCACACTGTGTCCTGTGGTCTGCAGGGGCGACACGGTCCGCGGTAACAACTTCCAGTTCTCGGGCGATGCCACATACTATGGCGGCGCGGGCAAGGGCGGCTCCTGCACGAGCACATACGTGCCCAGCGGCTATGGCACGGTGGCGATGAATTCGCCGCAGTACAACGGCGGCAAGGTTTGCGGCATGTGCGTCAACGCCTGCTTCACAGACAACTCTGGCGAGCGCTGCTTCAATGCCATCGTCGACAACAAGTGCCCGGTGCGCTGCTGTCCCCCGTGTTCTCTCTTCCCCCAGCCGCAACACCATGCCTTCAGGTACTGTTACTGTTGGAATTTTCACGAAACGACTTATAAGCACGACTTATACGCATATGGGGCTAATACCAGTACTGTCACCCGTATCAGACCCGTCCTGCATGCTGGACTTGCCACTCTTGCTTGTTTTGGCTAGACAGCGTTAGCTGAGACAGCCGCCGTTGTCAAGGCCACTGCAGCGATGGCATGCATTGTTGTAGGCACACTCTGGTTGTATGTGGAATTATCAAGCTGGCATGCCACATTACACGTGAGGTTCTGCCTTCCGGGGAAGGCAGGCAGGTAGCGCCTAGACAGCTGCGCATGGCATGCAGGAGTGCGCGTATGGTGACCTTGACATGGGAACCAGCGGTGACGGCCGGTGGCCGCTCAAGTGGAAGTTCATTGACTGCCCGTACAATCCCCGCCTCAGCTTCGAGTCTCAGGGGTCCCATGCCTACTACGGCAAGCTTAAGGCGACGGGCGGGCCATCGGGCATTGACCGCATGGTGTGCAACGGCAACAACTGGTCGCCAACAGACGATGGCTTCTTTGTGTACCAAGACAATAGTGGTAAGCTCTGCAAGGGTGTCAACTGTGCCATCTACTTCACCAACGGCTCCCAGCGAAGGGAGTTTGTGCCTGGTGGCGTTTTCTGCTAGGGCGGCACAGCAGTTTCGTTACCCTCAGCGAGAGTGCTGACCCTGAGACGATCATATGCGGGGCAGTATTTAGTATGGAGGTTGGCGTTTTCCTCATGCCACCTTTTCCTATATACACAGTCTGAGCCGTTAGGTTCGCCTGAGAGGGTGGCAAGCATGATTTTTTTTTGTTTCTGGTGGATCGATAGGATGGTGTGGGGAAGGTGGAGGGAATGGTGATGCACGGTCGTTGGCGCAGGTTTTGCGTAGGCCGCATTGCAGCCGGATGGGGGTCCTTGCTCCTGATTGGTTCCTGCATGATTCCGTCCCCACACTGGATTGACATGTAATTTTGAGCATGTACAAGCAGGTGTGCAGCAATGGGTTATCTATTTGTAGTACAAATTTGGGCTTGTGAAAGCCAGCATGTGCTGGTGGTATTCATGTTCGTTATCTGGGTCTGCACACAAATGCAAACAGCGTTGTCAACGCCTGCAACAGATATCTGTCTTTGTCACATTCTGTGTAATCGGCCTTTGGTCGAGTCGAGCTCCCCCACAATTCCAGTATTGCCAGCACATTTCCCCTGCTCATGCTAAACATCCTTGTCCGAAGGAAGGATTCTGTTCAGAAGATGCTTGTGAGTAGCTGAATATCCAGAAGAAGCATTACCTTCGCACATCACACATCACGTAGTACCAATGCTCCATCCATCCAGCCCTTGTACTGATCAAGCGTTCCACCTGGTGATGGAGCATTACAGTAGAGAGTGTGCAGGTTAGTCATGCCCTCTCGGTACAGCAGCTTGCTAGTCTGCCTGTGAATGTAAAGGCAAAGAAGCTTAAGATTGGGAAGATCGTGGATTAGTGAGCTGTGAAGGTAGTATGGTGGAAGCATGATGCCACTGTTCCTGCTCAGTGTGCATTGATACTGTTGATATAATTGAAGACCCCATAGCACTGTACAGGGTACTCACAGCAAATGCCATGCGGAAGCATGGTGGCTTGTCCAAACATGCATATGGCAGCCTCTATGCACCACTGACTAGGGGGTAGATCAGTGTGCGGCCTGTTTGCACCACGCAGCTGTGCAGACCGACACGTTCCTGCAGAGAGGTTGCTTCCTCATCATCCCATAGGCCCCCTGGCATGATCACCATGCCCTGACCAGCGACCGCAACTCATCACATGTCAGGCGAGCAGACTTGGGTCCTCCTCACACACAGCTCCGCCACCATCATGATACCTGAACAGTGCATATATACCAATCAAAAGTGTACATTGGGTATTCACCAATTGAAGTCCTGGCGTCTGGGAAAAACATAGCTTCTGGTGTCTGCATCGGTCATCTGCACTGCGGTGCTGTCGTTGTCGAACGTCTGGTTGCTTCAAGACTGACGCTTTGTTCCAATACTGCATCTGAGTCCAATAGTGCATCTGAATGCTCCAAACATGTGATAACGGTTGCTTCACGACTGGCGCTTGGTTGCGGTGTTATAGTGCACTAGCGCATCCTGCTCTGAGTGCTCTGCTCTGAAGAATGCCAGGAGCTGACTCAGTTATGTATGAATGATGCAAGACCCACATCACCTAGCTCGTGGAACACTTTCCTGTTGCCACTGCACATGCTCACCTATTGCCACTTTGTGTGAATGGAAGCATATCTGGCCAAAGCGTGCTGCCCAGTGTGTTAGCTATAGACGACTGGTCGCAATTAAGCACTTTGAAATGAATGTTTTTTTTCTCTCATCGCTTATAAACTAATGTTTTTTGGGGGTCTGGTCGGATGCCAAGCCGACCTGGAATTAAGTATCTGACCACCCCGTCGTTCCCGGACCGACCAGAAACTAGACAGTTGGCACCCTGTGTCGGCCCTGTGTGAGTATGTGAGGCCTTGCGTGTGAAGGAGACGGGGCAGGTTCAACGTGCCAGGTTGTCGCAAGCAGCTGGCGATCGCGCGCACAAGGTGGCGTCAGGGGCACGCCAAATGAGTTCAATAATTGTGGCTTATCTCCGCTGAAAAATGAACAATTGCCCAGGATAAAAGCCTCCAGGACTTCGGACGGATGACTGCCAGCTGCACTCTATGCAAGCTCGCTAACACCAACTGTGTGACATGTTCCTAAAGCCCGTCGTGCAAACGAGTAGAACCGTACAAAGGTAGATGTAAATGTGCATGTTAAGTAAATCACAGGTCCGAAAACTTGGTTCACAGGACAAAAATTTGCATGGGTGGCTACTAGTGGAACATATTTTTGGCCGACCGGAAACAAGTTTATGCAGGAGGTCGTCGGCTCAGCTCCACCAGAAATTAAGTATTATATGACCTGAGTCGCTTATGAGGCCGACCGGACGAAAAGACTGCAGTGCAACTAACACACTGGTGCTGCCACACAATTCCCACACAGCCCAGAGATGAATTTATGCGATGGGTTCGCGTGCTTACACAGCACAACGCATGCCTGCCAGTGGGAAAGGCGTGGCATTAGCAGGGCGTGGCATTAGCATAGCTGGATTCACTGGTGATGATGTCCAGACAGTGGTCTGTCACACACGAAAGCCTGCTGGTGGTCTCGCACAGCATGAATGCCACATTCACCGGCTCAGATGATGGGGCCGCTGATATCCTGGCAGATGGACACTCACAAGGTGGATGTTCTTCACGGCTGCCCTGTGAGAGCCTGCGTCTCCGTGAGCTGCCCTGTACGCGGAGGCCACAACAGCAGTGCGGCGCTGGTGCACAGGTGGCAGGCTTGTACTGGATCAAAGCATCCTGCTAGCGCCTGTGGTGCCTCAAATTATGCTGTGCACTGTGCCGTATCCCCTCGCCGCCGCTGAGGCTGTGATGTATGTGAGTGTAGTAGTGGTTGCATGCAACGCCACTGCATGCTGTGCAGCACTCCAGCAAGCTGAGCAAGCTCTGCAGGCCTAGGCCCTGTTCATGGGCCTGCTGGTTCATCCGTACACCATGCCACAGTGTGAACATGAACGACATGCTGCTATTCTGGAGTGACTCTGCCAGCTCTTTGCTGCTGTGCCCCCCATGCTTATGGGTGGTGTGCTCCATGTAGACCTGACCTACTGGGGGCTGACGCGATAATCGGCATGCAGTTCTGCTGTTCGGTTTTCGGTTCCGGTATCCGTGGGGTGACCCCCGTACGTCCTGGGCTGTAACTGGCACTCTATTCTGCTCGTCAGGTGTGACCAGGGACAGGCTGTACACTCGTGGGAGTCCCACAGTTGCATGTGCTTGCCAACTGCACTGCTAGCTACGCTGCGTGCGCCACATCACGGGCTCATTGCAGTGACTAGTTGTCAGGCAACTGTGACTGCCACCTGACCGCATGTTCACACATGGGTCTTGCACCAGTTGTAACATGTGTGCAGTGAACATATTCTAGGCATACATCACTGTACCGGTCTCAGATGTGACTACTAACTGTACCACTGACTGATCAAGCTGTGCACTTTGCCCATCTCAGTTCATTTGTCCATCAGGTAAGCAGTTTGCCAGGTGCACAAGAAGATCGCGCCGCCTGGTATGGCACGTCTGCTGTTGACCACGTCCAAGGCGCTGCTGCCTGAACGCGTTGCGATTGCAGGGTTCATTCCCTTCCAGCTGCTGATCATGTTTCGTGTGCCAGGGAAAGGCAATGATGTGCCGGGGCGGGCCCGGTGTCTGCATACGCCTGCAGCATGGCGTAAGCCAGTCATCTGCTCGAATCTGAATGGTGTGACTAGTCGGCGGCTCCCCAAAACATGTGGTGGGAGCAACCAGTTCTGGTCCACATTTGTGCACAAGCATATGTATGAACAGGTCGACCATGTAATGGGGAATCATGCCAAACTGAATCGGACATCATTTCACAACACTGCGGCAGAGTCGTAGCTGCTTGTATGTCAACGGGGGGCACGGCAGCAGGGATGTACCGAGTGTGTCAGAGCACTAACAAATGTTACAGTACACAAAATTCTGCACAACCTGCTCGAATTCAACACGCATGAAGGTGGTCGCCGGGGGTGAGCAGCGGGGGAGGGTCACTGCATGGTAAACCTCATCCACGCCAACTTGATGTGATTGTGTTATGCTGCCAGTTGGCCCCGCTGACTCACAAGCAGCTGACAGTGGGATTGCGCCACAGTCGGGGTTGTGGAGTGCACTCGAGTGGTGCGCGCCAGCGTCGGCATGCATCATGCCACGCGTTGCAAATACACACATCAGCAAAGAGCTGCACATTGAACTTGTCAATGGCAGTCAATCGATCAAAGTTTGACACAAACATTTGCATGAGATTCCTGAAGTTGAAACAACAAGCCTGTGACTTGGCCGAATACAAACGCTCCGGCAGCCGCGAAGCAGTTTGGTGAGTGACATGAATTTGGGAGAACGGGGCGTTGGAGCTGCAACCAGGCTGGATGCATTGCGAAAAAGCTAGCTATGCACTATGGAGGGTGGCCACAGGCAGGGCGGAGGAACTGGCCACCTCCAAAAACGAACGCCTAGGGAGGTGTGCAGGTGATAGTTTGACAGGTTGCGGGTGGTTTGCGTGCGTTTCCGTGGCACCAGCAGTTCGTTAGGTGGGAAGTGTGCAAACTCAGGCGTTTTCCGGCGTCCGTTTGAGCAGCAGCCAACACCAACCACAGTGGAACTAGTAACAAGGACTTTCACAACAGCAAGGCATCCGTTTTTGCTGCCGATTGTGGCTGGCAGGCGGGCGACATAGCAGCCACCTCCTGGACTGTGTCGACGTCTCTGATTTTGGCACGCTCTCTCGACCCGATTATGAGAAGCGCCCACAGCTGTTTCTCAGACTCATCGCGCGAAATCTCCCATTGCTTCAGATTGACTCGAGATAATGATGTGTTGCCGGGCTAAGTTATATTTGCATCCTATGATCCAAAGTGTTACTGGTCACGCTACGCAATGTGAATGTATCCTCGAGGCCAGCGATACATTCTCTTCGTGTTGGCGGCTGATGCGGCATTTCCGTGTTTACGAGAAGCCATGATGTGCACCTGTAGCCAGTGACCACGTGCAGCTGCCTCTGCGCGTTCTGTCAGGCATGATCTGCATGCAGACAGCCATGGCGGTAGCCACCTCCTGATGGATCACCACTCACTGTCTCATCCACGATTTGTCGATAATCTGTAGGTGCCCGCATGTACGAGGTGTACACAAACACATGTACGAGGTGTACACAAAGTTGCCAGTTTTACCGAACCGTCGGAGTGAAACATCTGGCGCATATGTGACGACCGGTCGCGACCTGGTTACATAACCAATCCGCATCCGTATCTCATCCAAATCCGACAAAAGTACAAGCTCCGTCGTGACAGAGGCGCGGAGGAGTCCGCATTATGGCCTGCCGTCTCTATATCAGTGTACAAACTGTACACGTACTGCAATTGTACGCGTAAGAAAGTTCGCGTGTACTTATATTTATCACTATACACGTTGCGTACGTCCACACGGAATCCAGCCAGCTTTATTTGTAAATTGCAATGTGAATATGACCTCCCGCGACGCAAGCCCTGCCGTCTCTATACCGGTGTACAAACTGTACACGTACTGCAATTGTACGCGTACGAAAGTTCGCCTGTACTTATATTTATCACTATACACATTGGGTCGCATGCCATGCAGTACCTCAACACGCTGGCAGTGTCGTTGGTTGGGCCGTTCGACAAGAGAGCAAAGGCTCGCTGGATTGAGAACTCCTTGCGGGAGTTCAGTGCGGCGACAGTGAAAGGAAACGGGTTTGTGATCAGAAAGACCATGTCCAGGATAGCACGGCTCACGGGTGCGCAGTTTGTGCCAGGTGATCGCCTGGCCGGCTTGCATCTGCTGGGTAGCATCTGAGTCTAGACTCTAGTTGTACGTTCGCTTGGTGCACTGGATCGGAGCCCCTCGATGTAACAGGATATCACTATACACATTGCGTACGTCCACACGGAATCCAGCCAGCTTTATTTGTAAATTGCAATGTGAATATGACCTCCCGCGACGCAAGCCCAACTGTCGCGCTGCTCGCGCAGCATCATCGATATCACCGTCGGTATTCACAAAATTCATGATATAGCCTAAACCGGACCCTAGAGCATACATGAGCATAGATCAGGGGTATATACGTGCAGCACACAGTGCAGGCACTTATATGTGGTGCACATATAATGCGGTGGTTAACTTTTTGTGGAGCTTACCCCTGTAACCATTCTCATACACGTTATCCGTGATGTCGTGTCGTTCCTGAGTGGAGAGTCTACTGGAGACCCGTGCCTGACGATGTTGACGCGAAGCTATAAGCACAAGCATCAGGGCAGCATCGCTGAGGCAGATATATGTTACATGGTCATGCTCGACAAATTCCAAGCGGCAGAGCAAGTCGACCGGCAAGTCGATCGGCATGCGCTCAAGGGCAATGATCCAAACCATCGATGGATCCATGGGGGTAGCATCAGTGAGTGTGAGCGGGAGTTTGCAAGCACTGTAGTGCGCATCTTGGTGTTTAGGTCCCTGATGCATTCCTGGGTTACGCATCTTGATGTACAGGCCGGACTGGGTGTTGCGTGATACCCCAAAAAAAACCCCCCGTTGTTTCATGGTGCCTCATACATCCCTGGGTAGCAACGGGAAATAGGAAGCCAAGGGTTTGTAAATAGGGAGAACGGCATTCAACATAAGAGCGGGTCTGCAGTGAGTGCTGCAAACTAGATCTGAGATGGAGTGTATACTAAGCACTCCTGTATTGGGGAGAAACCTCCATCACTGGTGCACCTTCTCAAGTCACACTCTATTCACATTTTGCTCACGCACTATGCCTGACTAGTACTGAGCATACAGCATTACACAGTACTCAGGGCCTACTGGGGCCTTGGTCCATCTCAGTGTGGCACAGTTTTCATCTGCAGGCATTTCGGGAGCAAATGGCACGCATCATGATGGAGGGGCTGGAGTTGTGTCGATTGCTATTTGATCTGCGCAGTCCATGACATAGCACAACGAGAACCGTGGTTGGCATGAATGAACATGGAAGTTCAATCTTTGCCTTGTTGCTGTACTCCTTTGCTGTTGCCACACCTTGAGGAACTACTACTGGCATTGGTGGAACACTGTGCAACGGATGTCTTGTAGAGTGCAACTCATACTGACGAGCAAGCATGAACATTGGCCACTCTTTCGGATCCACTACACACTCTGGCGTACATGCTGACTGCTACCAGGCTTCCAACACTCAGTATTTGCAGATATTGTGCATGCCCACTGGCATGAATCTGCTCCCTCGACCGGGCGCCCACGCAATGTCGGAGCTGGGCAGTACGTGTCGGTGTTAGGCATATGGAATATTGTGCTGTCAATGCCAGCTCATTCATTATCTGAGCAACACATCACCTGCTCTCATCATGATGGGCCATTCAAATGATTTGTGCGTGCTGTTTCGCCTTCTGTGTATTCGCAGGGGGCCCCTTGACCGATGCCCATCCGCAGGATTTTTTCTACCCTTCTCACCATAAGCAGAGTACTGCAAGCGGGCCCAGGTGAGGCGGGCTGCTGACTTGCTAATCCTTGAAACCATGCCTGCTGCGACTGTCTGAAGGTTCGGATTCGTATTTACAATTGAAGTATTTGCCACAATTTGTGCTGCCTTGGAACATCTGCCCCCCCTCCCCCCCCCCCCCCCCCCCCGCCGCCCATGGCGACCTGCCTGCCTTCTCCCTCCCCCGCTGCCCCCGCAGTTTCCCGCCCCCCCCCCCCGCCCCTCCTCCTCCCTCGTCCCTCCTCTGCGCGCACACCCGCCCTTCTCCTCAGCCCCTCCCCAGACATGGCTCGTACCACGGCGTTCGCGCCGGTGGCTGCGGCCCCTGTGACGGGTAGCTGGGGGCCGCGGCTGTGGCTGTGGCGCGTGGCTGCGCGCCCGTCTGGACTGCTGGGGTCGGATCGGCGCCCGGTGGGCCCGCTGTGTGTGTGTGTGTGTGTGTGTGTGTGTGTGTGTGTGTGTGTGTGTGTGTGTGTGTGTGTGTGTGTGTGTGTGTGTGCTTCCGTGCCGGCGCTGGTCCGTTCGAGCTCGTGCGGAGAGTGGCCTTGGGGCTTTTGATAGTTTGTCTGTTTGCCTGATGACTGCTCTGTTGCCTCGGCGCCGCTGGGTCCTAGATCTATGACTGTGTAACACATCTCGGCGCACTTCCCTTGGCCAGACAATTTTGGGTCATCCCTGTTGGTGTGGATGGTGGGTGCACATGGTCAAGCATTTGCTCTCGCTGGTGCTGCAGCACTTCTCACCCCGATGCCTGCCTATAGCGCCTCTGTGCTAACACGCCGTAGGGAGCTTCTGGTCGAGCTTTTCAACTCATTTTATGACGCATGCAGCTTGCTTATAGATAGCATTTTTGCAACCTTAACACACTCGTCTGGGCAGCAGAGCCTGAGGGGCTGATCGCGCTGGGATTACGAGGCATGCAGTCACGATGATGCTGTTCGCAGCATTTTTGTTTGTGCCACTTGCATGGTGGTGTGTGGCTACATGGGCTCGTCAGCTGTGGACTGCATGAACTGCCTTTTGGCCATGGCGGCAGCTGGGGCACATGACCCCATCTCAAAGGGTGTGCCCATGTGGCTGGTGTCCCAGTGTACCGGGGTGGCACTGCAGCTGCAACACCACAGGTGCCAGCGAGATGCTTCGCGAGTTGGGGCACACATCCTGATCTATCACTGTGTAACACATCCTGATCTCACAGGAGCACAATGCCCTCAGTGTCTGTATGTACTCTCACATCGAGGGATTCCGAGCCAGTGCACCAAGCGAATGTACAACTAGATTCTAGACTCACATGCTACCCAGCAGATGCGAGCTGGCCAGGCAATCACCTGGCACAAACTGCGCACCCGTGAGCTGTGCTACCCTGGACATGGTCTTTCTGATCACAAACCTGTTTCCTTTCACTGTCGCCTCCCGTGACTGTATGGGGATATGGACACCTCCGACAAGCGGGAACGATTTTTTCCCCTCAGTGCCACACATGCCTGCAAAATTTGGTGGAGACCAAGGTGTGCAACTATGCGAGCTATTCCTCCCAAATGCACCGGACGAGCACCCACACCAGCCAATCTGGCCACTGGGCCACCAATACCAGCTATCAAAGTGACAGCTGGCACTTGGCTGCACACTCAATACCCGTCATGCTGCCATGGGGCGAAATGGCATACACTGAATGGCCATGTGCGATGTGTACATGTTTTGTGGATCCTGTTCCAGGTGTCAATGCACTGGCAGCACCTCCGTCGGTCTTGTGCCCCGGCAGCCCAGGGGCAATACAGAGATAGCTGCGACCCTTCCGGCCATCCCTTGATGCCCTAGGTGTTCTTCGTGTATGCGCTGGCCGCTGCACCCAGTACTGTGGCGCGACATGTGTTACACAGCAATAGATCTAGGACCCAGCAGCGCCGAGGCAACAGACCAGGCAACAGAGCAGGCAACAGACCAGGCGCGACGTGTGCAGGGAACCGGATATGCAATGCCGTGTGAGGCTGTCTGAGGAGGTGTACCTGGACTGCGGCTACGCTGGCACAGCAGCGACCGGCGTCACTGACTGCAAAGATCTGTCAAGCCATGACAACACCAGTCAAGCCATGACAACAAAGTGGAGACTGCGTATGCGCCAAGACCGCACAGCCACAATCAAGTTTGTCAAGCGTCATACTTGTAGCTCGTGAAAATGAGCTTGCGCTGTAAAGTGCACCCACATTGCCGTGTACGACGCCTCCGGGCCGATGAGCAGCCAGCCACAGAACAGCGCCGCATCCGGCCGCATACAGCTGCAGCGTACAAGCCTGCGCTGTCAAGCGTTCCAACCATTTCGCTGCTGTCCTGACAGGTGTAGGACGTACACCAGCAAAACGACATTGCCGCATCTTGTGACGAGATTCTCGTCTGGACGTCTGGAGTGCGTCGGCTCACATCGGTGTGCGATGCCTAAGGTCGACGCGATTTTCAAGTGCACACTTGTACACAGTCGCGGGTTCGGTGCTGTTTGACCCAGCGCCTCTTCTCGCGGAACGCTGTGCGCATGCGGCTTGCAAAGTTCATGCGTGATCGATTTACGGCCGTACCATGCGGTCCTGAGTCATGCTACTTGGTGCGGGCCAATGCTGATCCGCGCTGGAAAATGGTGCAAGGTCCAGTAAAGTCCAGAACTGTCAAGCCGCAGCTCCCAGCAGGGTCTTTCACAACTCCGATCGGCACCAGCTGCAAGGCGGCCCTGCCAAGTTTGCGGCATATGCCGCACCATGCAAGGAAGCAGCGTCACACCCGTCAACATCCCGATGCGCTCTCTTTACGAATTTGAACATGACACGCAGCGCTCGGCTGCCCGAAGGTGCATGCCTCACTTGCCGATGCATGCGTACGTGCCAAGAGGGCGATGACCAGGTTGTTTCATCGCCCGCAGGCAGCATGGCAGCGCAGTATGTGGGTCCTTGCGTGCACGACGGTGGTCCCTCGTGCGCACAATCTTTCGTTTCGGACTCTCGAAACGAAGCACAGCACCGCAGCATCTCCGCAAAGCATGCAAAAAAACTGCTGGCACTCATTCAAGAGCCCCTTACATAGCAGCCGCCATGGTATTTCGGGCCGCCCTACCACACTAGCAGTTGTACCGCATAACTCGACTGTTTCGGAGTATGTAGCAAGTCCCGCATCCACGCCTGAGTCCGCGCGCGTTTGTTCAACTCCGAAGATGCCGTGACTGTCGGATCTGCGGCAAGTGAACGATGGCAAGGCAAATCTGCAAGCTTAATGTGCGTCGTGTTAACATAACGCGGGAGGTACGGATGTACCCATGCATATGCAACACGGTGCTCGCGGACAACGACCACATCGAAAAAAGGTGAATTGCTCTTGCACAGGTAAAAAGGCTGGGATGGGGTGACGTGCCAAGGCTTGTGAAACACTCTCGTGCTACTGAAGCATTCGTTGGCGGTTCTCTTGTACCTGGAAAGCCCAGGTACCCCAACGGCCTTCAGTACCTCTGCTATTCATCTTCCAAGCAGGTGTGCCGCGCACCTCTTCCACATCGCTTCGTTCAGTCTTCTTGATTGTGTTCGGTCACCATTGCCACCAGGCGGGGAGCAAACACCGCTGGCAGTTTCCATGTCGCAGTGCTTGGTCTTCGCGCTATATGACAACTGGCGTCAGCGCTTGTTCAGCATCGGAATCAACTTGAGAATAGCTTGCTGTACCGAAGGCGTGTTTGTAGATCCCGGCGGCAAGGCTGGCCTGTGCTTTCAGCGGACTGCGACCTCGGTATGTCCGCGAGCGGGTCCAGGCGTGAGTCCACAGCCATGTCGATGCCGTCTCGACGCGCCCTTGTGGTAGTGATCAGCCTAGATGTTTCTATTGTTGCCGCTGTCAACAGTTTTGGTTTTGAGGGCAGCCTGCTCTCAGTGCCTGCTTCGTTGGTCAAGCGTGCGAGGACCGCACCTGACGTCGTTAAATATTCTCACGCAATCCATGCATGAGTGCCTACGCATGACAGCTTGCAAGTGCTTGCTCTGCAGACGCCAGTCAACGAAGGGTTCTGCCCGCACTCTTTCCGCCAGGATAATGCATCGATCCGTGTTTGAGTCGTCCGTGACCGTGGTGTTGCAGAGCCTCGTTGCACTCGCTTCCGCCGTGCAATGCCTAGGCGGCCCTCCGATCCGACACTAGTCAACGTTTCATCGTACGTCATCGGCATTGGTAACCACTTGCGCTCCAAACTTCACGCAGCTAGCACCCTTGTCCCTATCACGTATCCATGCTCCGCACTCTGTGCGGCATGTGCACCATGATAATACCCTTGCGTCACTGTTGGTTTCCTCGTCAACCTCCTGCCCAAGTTCTTATGAGTGCCGGCACACGTCATGGGCTATATCGCGTGATAATACCCGACTCTGCCTCGCGCGTCGCATGAGGCAACGGTCTGCTGGCGGCCCAGTTTGTCGTCGTGATATCGATTCCGAGGCCTGCATAGTGACGATCACCATACGCCACACTGTATTCGGTGGGCCTCGGGTGCACTGGTGCACCGCTGTGGCTCACTAGTGATCACTGAACTCCTGGCATGCATGCATGCATGTGTGAAGAGCTTGCCACAGCTGTGCACAGCTCGTGCTGGCCAACGCTCGACGTGCTGCGCAGTGTACAAGTCAAATTCTGCGAGGTGTGCTTTTCGACAGGGCGGCTCCTGTTGCAGGCACGAGAAGAGGCACACACATACACAAGTCCGTTCACACACTCTCTGAGGCACAAGTATCAACATGAAGTTCCTGGCGATCCTTCTGGTGGTCTTGGCTGCCCTTGTGGCACCTGAGCTAGTGCAATCCCGCAGCAGTGCGCTTGTGGCGTCTGGGGAAACACTCGCAGGCAACATGCGTGCCCTCTTGGCGAGGCGCCGAAAGAACAAGAACAACAATGGGAACGAAGGGAATGAGGGTAATGAAGGGAATGAGGGTAATGAAGGGAATGAGGGTAATGAGGGCAATGAGGGCAGGAAGAAGAAAAAAGGCGGCAAGCGCAGGAAGGGTGGCAACAAGAACAATGGGAATGAGGGTAACGAGGGCAATGAAGGGAACGAGGGCAATGAGGGTAATGAGGGCAACGAGGGCCGCAAGAAGAAGGGAGGCAAGCGTCGTAACAGCAACAACAATGGCAATGAAGGTAACGAAGGCAATGAGGGCAACGAAGGCAATGAGGGCGGCGGGGGCCGACGGTACGGCCCCCTCAGCAGCTCTTATAAGCGTATTCTGTGCATTGCAACGCCATCAACTGCTGGCACCCACCCGGTCTCGATCTCGCATGCATGACCCTCACGCATGCTGCAGGGGTGGCGGCAGCTCCTTCTCCGGCTTCCAGTTCTCGGGCGACCTCACCTATTACGGTGGTGCTGGCAAGGGCGGCTCCTGCAGCAGCACGGATGTGCCGTCCGGCTACACGACGGTGGCACTCAACTCGCAGCAGTACAATGGCAACTGGTGCGGGCGCTGCGTGAGTGCCTGCTTCACCGACAACAATGGCCGCCGCTGCTTCAACGCCATCATTGACAACCTGTGCCCTGTGCGAGCCCCCCGCTGCACCGTGCCTTGCTCCGTCGGCCACCTGCATGCCTCCGCACTGCGTACATCTGCCTGCATCCAGCGTGCTGCTCCGGTGCATTCCTGCCGTGCTGTCACTGCGCGTGTGGCCGGTGGTTTCAGGGGCCATGGAGGTAGAGGATGTGGTGTGGTCGTGCGACCTCTTGGCCACATTTGCGGCAGGCTTGCTCTGGTGCTCCTGCCAGGTCTGCCTCCCTGCCTGTATCACTAGTTTCAATCATTCCGGCACCGATGCAGGAGTGCAAATTCGGTGACCTGGATTTGGGAGAGAACGGCGATGGCCGGTGGGCGCTGCAGTGGAAGACCATCAAGTGCCCAAGCCGCCCCAAGAAGGTGGAGACCGAGGGCTCCCACAGGTACTATGCCAAGATGAAGTTTACGGGTGGGCCCGCAGGTGTCACATCCGTCTCATGCAAGGGGCAGAAGGCGTCCGGAACCCCGGATGGCTTCTGGGTCATCCAGGATGGCGGTGGTTCCTTGTGCAATGGGTTCACCTGCAAAGTCAGGTACACCGACGGCTCTTCGGACACCCGCTCCGTTCAAGGCTACCATATCAACGGCTGCTAGACGCCGGGGCTGGGGAATGCGGGGAGAGCTCCTGGTGCGGGCGCGGCTCAGGGGAGAGGTAGGAGCCAAGCTTTAATTGTTTTTTGGTCGTGTTGTGCCAGAGCGGTGCGTGAGCTGCAAGGTATTGTTAGGGTAGCAGGAGAGTCTTGAGGAGTGAGAGTCAGGTTACAAGGCATGTGAGCGGTGCCCGCCTGCCATCTCGGGACGACTCTGGGCAGTATGTCCGTCGCTCCCGAGGCCACATGAAAGACAATGAATGCTGCCCTTTTTAGTGCTTGACGGTTGCTAGCTACAAGTGTGCTTGAGTATGCTGTGTCTGGCGTTGGCTCATCCGGTAATGCCACTGCACGTACTCTGTGACATTGGTGTGGTTGGATGCCATGTGATTTGTGGTCAGAACCCACCCAGTCGACCTTCCATGCGCCATGTGAGATGCATGGCAACGACTGTCTGTTGATGGCATCACTGTTATGTTCAAGGTTCCGCTGAGGCATGTGCTTGGCTGGGACTAGGGCGTTGGTGTGGCGTGGCATGTTTATGAATGAATTTGTAGGACACGTGGCTGGATATGTTTGACATGTTGACCTAGACGGCTGCCGCGTTGCAATGTGGCATACATCACCTACATCAATGACCAACCCGGGTGTACGGATCATTCAAACTTTCCTGCATACATCCTGTGATTCCGCAGGGCCTTCCTGGTAGACCGTGTGCAAGGTTTGAAGCCAGAGTTGCACCGCCTCGATTCACATCCAGACGTGACCAAAGTCACGAAGCCACGGCCAGTCTGAAGCTGACCCTCATCACGCACCAATGGCTGCATAGTGCTGCTGGCATGCCTTGGCGAGCCTGCAGCCCTCGAGAGCCCTCTGCATGCAGGCCACTCCGGCACCTGTCTGTCTCACACCGCCTTGCAAACCGTGAAAATTGTGTTGTGATTTGTGGCAAGCATTTCGGTCTGGACTCTATGAGAGTCGCGAGTGTATGCTGCGCTGCGATAGTGAGACCATGCTTCGCATCCGTGAGCCTGGCTTTGAACGCAAGAAGACCCAGAACCATGATGGTCCATATGCTGACATACTGGCCATACGTATGCACAGATGTCTTCGTGGTCGTACAGTAAACGTGGGTTTAGCATGTCTGCAGCTCTCTCAAATCACCCCAGCAGCACCCGCTGTACCACTCTGATTCCGCTTGAGCACAACCCAACAGCGGTAGTCTGCATGTGCTCATCCGTCAATCCAGGTATGCCGGAAGTCGTTGGCATGCCATGCACATGACTGGTGGGAATTAGCACACAGCAGCCCTGCTTGTCGAGGTTACACTGGTGTGGCTGCGGCCAAGCCACCCCCAAGCACGTGGCAGTCATTACCACACTGGGACAGGCCAGCTATGAGGGTTCGTGCTGCATGCTTGCACAGCATGGGACATCCACGTGTTGATGCCAACGCCACCGCAGCACCAGAGCATTAAACGCGTTGCCGTCTGTGGTGGGCCAGAGGGCTGGCATTGAAGGCCCTCCTTGAAGTTGGTCGGCCGCAGGTGGCCCTCCGACCTGAGACGGTGCTCATGGCACAGAGCCTGCGGTCGTGGCATGTACGTCACGCTGCGGTGTGCTGTGGCCATGTGGGGTGCAGACGGCCTGCGCCACCCGGGCGCACGGCCGCGGCGGCCACGCGGTCGCAGCTGCCGTGGACGCGCTGTCTCTCTGCTGGTGGCCGGCTGCTGGGGAATGCTGGGCAGTGCACTGCAATATTGTGGCAAGGAACAGCTGCATGCGTGTGCAGTGTGGCGAGGAGGGGGGCACATGCCCACACTTTCCTGACTGTAGGGTCACCAGTCACCCCGGTCAGCAGCAGGTCAGCAGCAGGGGATCGCTCCAGCTGGGAAGATGGCAGAGGAGTGTGGCACAAACAGGGGGTGCCTTGGCATGCTGGGCCTGCAGTGGTGGCTGATCTGACACGTGACTGACACTCTGTCCTTGGTCGTTGCATCAGCGGATGCAGGCTGCAGGCACCCTCGCTTGCCTCCTGGGAGCTTGCCAGCGTGGGAGCCTTGTCTGCAGGGCTGTGAGGAGTTGGAGGGCAGAGGCAGTGGAGCAGGAGAGGCCCTCGCAGGCCCATGAGGGAAGAGGTAGGCATGACATGCATGTCATGCTTGAGCAATGTCAGCAGGGGAGCTGGCTGGCCATGTGATGAGCAGTTGGTGCAGTCTAAAGCCAGCCAGGGGTCAACACGGCCCTCTGTGACCCAGGGGTGTGCACACCCTTGCTGCAGTTCCCTGAGTACCAGAGTTGCACACAAAGCTACTGTCTGTTGCCTCGGCGCTGCTGAGTCCTAGATCTATCACTGTGTAACACAAAGCTACTGCAGCTGCCAAATGAGACAGTGCACATGCCCTGTGGTCCACACTGCCAGGATTTCACCACGTTCTGCTTGTGTCTTGTGGGCAAGTACACCTGTGAGCAGTGATACAAGACAGCATGTGCACGGTACAGTGCAAGCCGTTTTGCGATGGATTTCATTTTGTAGGTACCAGTGCGCCTGCGTGATGGCCTGCGATGGGCTGCTGCTGGCCTGCTGATGAATAAGCCACACCTACTGCATGCACACAACATGCATCAGGTCCGGCACATTCCCGACCCGGCAAGCGTCGCGGACCCCATTGCGATACGTTCAGTAAACACTTGACTCATGGGTGGTGAGTCGCCCCTGGCGTTCGTTTCTAAGAGTGTAATGCCACCGCGGGCCTGGCCATGCAATGCACATGGAGTATCGCATCGAATCAACTGGCCGGCAGCGCAAGTATTGCCATGATGTGAAGATGCTTATCTTGATGCAGCTGTTGACAACCATAGCTCATGTGTCTACAGCATGTATGCGGTGTTCATAGCCAAGTCATGAGTCAGATCCGTCGCCTCGAGGTTGATTGATTATACAGGCGTCGCACGAATGCTGAGCTGCTTCCCAGCGTATGCATGCATGGTGACACGACCTCTGGTGTCCTCACGAAAGTGCACGCGTGCCGGTGTCGATTCTTGGAAATCTGGAAGGCTATGGGATCTGCACGCAGCTGCATCTGCACGACGTCAGCACCTTCCGGCTGAAGTCTGTGCTCGAGCAGGTCGGCAGAATACGCACACGCGAAATCGCTATCATTGCCTTCCATGGATGAGGCGGCAAGGAGTACTCGCAGGAGACATGGCTCTAGTGTGTACGATCATTTCGCTACAGATGTTGGAATCCGGTGTGCACACGCTCAACCGCGCCCACCACAGCAGGCATGTCTTGAGTAAGGCCATGGACACTCCCCACGCAGCATTCAAGCGAGCACAGACATATGTACAGTCGCGGTGGAGCCGACAGGACCTCCAGCATGCGGCCCGTTTCAAGCGACTTGGCCACCTGTCCAGAGGAAAAGCACGAGCCTGCAGCCCCACTCAACACAACATTGACACCATCACGGTACATCATCCACTGTCCTTAGCTTGCATCATGCATTCCCCCACGAACGCAAACCATAAAAGACTGTGTCGCAAAACTTGAAACTCGGTCGTCCACAAGCACAACGCGGCTGTCGGTCTGCATCGGCGGCAGAATGCGCTCGGCCGTGCCACAGCCACAGCACAGCACGCCGGGCACCGGTTCGTAGTGCCGCAGGCACCTGCCCCTGCCGGGGTCTCATGCAATTTCACCTCCACCAAACCTCTCCCCTAATCTACTCTGACTGGCAACGGCTCAGAAGCCTGGTCTGTACAGCGGCGAGCTTGCGGCGCGGGACAGTGTGTTGACTGACGCAGACCGTTTGGCATGGTCTCGCTTACCACCAAACACGCGCCCGATCGAAGACGGCAGTCGGAAGCGGTGGCGGGAGGAGCGTGGCCCGCCGCCAACGCCGTCCGTGACTGACTCCTCCGACCCGAGGCCGTGCAGGTCCCCGGAGGGCTCGCGCCGGATCTCGGCCGCCTCCCGCGCAAAGAGGTGCAGGTCCGACTTGCTGCGCATGATGTCATGGTGCACGCGCTCTCGCGCAGGGTGCGACGTCTGTGGCCCACGGTCCAGAGTGGGGCCAGCACTGGGCGGGGGCCCGCGCAAAATGGGCTGCGTCCGGGGGCCAGCGATCATCTGCACGCACACATGCGTCAGGCTCGGGGTGGGGTTGACAGTGCGGACAGGGAGCAGCAGAGGCAGGCTGGCGCACCGCTTTTGCGCGCGCAGCAGCGCGCTTCTTTGCCTGCTCGACAGAGGCTTCTGCGGCGCTCTGCGCCGCCTGCATGCGGACGTCTGGCGACGCACCGTCCGCATCAATGCCGAGCCGGGGGGACGGGAAGTCGGCCTTCATAGGTGTCAGCTCCGCCGACGGTCGCGCCAGCGGCGCACCCTCTGCCACGGCCGCCTCCGGCAGTGCCAGCCCCGGCGGCCGCTTGCGTCCCTCCAGCAGCCCCTCCTCCCACTCCTGTGGGATCCCCTTTGGAGGGCCGTCAGTGTTGATGTCAAACACTCGCACCTCCACGTGGCGCCGCGGCCCGGCATCATATGGCATGCCCAGCTTCTCAATCGCAGCTGCGTGCGCCTTGTCTGCATCCAGCAGTGTCACCGACCCCGGCCGCCCCTGCGGCGCGCCCGACGCCCCCGCCGGCTGCGCCCCCGCAGCCAGCATCGAATCAATCGTGCTGCTCGTGTTGGCATGCTGCGAGTTGTGCGCTGCACTGTTGTTTGTGCTGTTCGCTGTGTGCTGCAGCACTGCCTCACCGTCCTTCACCACGGACGCAGAGCCCCCCATTGAAGACGCTGCGGTGTCGTCCCGTGCCAGTATTGCAGCCCCCCCACTGCTGCCGCTCGCCGGTGCAAGCGCCGTCCCACTACCCTGCTGACCCTGGGGTGGCCCCAGGGCATCGATGCCGCCACCCGCGCTGGTGGGGTAGCTCGTTTGGGGGCGGCCCTTTGTCGGCGTCGCCGCCGCCACCGCCGACTTCTTAGGCACCCCTGTGTGTGGGGAGCTGCGCTCGCCGCGGGCGCTGGTGTTGCCCCGCGAGCCTCCCGGGCCGACCTTTGAGCCAGCCCCGGTTCGCGAGTATCCCGCTGCACTGTGTGGCGACAGCTCCGGTGGCGGTA
Source organism: Ulva mutabilis (assembly GCA_900538255.1). Lineage (NCBI taxonomy): Eukaryota > Viridiplantae > Chlorophyta > Ulvophyceae > Ulvales > Ulvaceae > Ulva > Ulva mutabilis. The sequence continues at coordinate 125,862 of UNSF01000149.1, read as the reverse complement.
CGTCCATCAATGCGTCGCCGTTCCCAGTCGACCGAGCCGGGGAGATCAGGGGGGGCACCGGGGTGTAGCCTTTTGGCGACGGCGGGCCATTTATGCGGTCCGCGCCGAACGAGGACGAGTCTGCCGACGCCACCACAGCCGAGTCAGCGGCAAGGCTGCCCCCGCCGCCCCGTTTGTTGGCCTGCTGCACGCCAGCATGCCCGGGCCGCCCCGGCCGCGGCGGCGTCAGCTTGTGGGAGGACTGGGACTGCGTGGTGGACGTCATGCTCGATGCATGGGACTGCACGTGCGATTTTGGCGGCAGTTGTCCCGCCGACTCCCCATTCGGGCTCGGCACTCGCTTGCCGGTGCTCCGCACCAGCACCGCATGAAAGTACCTGCACGTCCGTCCATGACGTCCATGCCACACACACACTTCAATCCTGGCTGTCCTCGTACACTGGCTGCACATGCCCCCGCCGGGCAGAGGTCATGGTAGCTGATTCAGGCACATGCTGTGCTACATGCTGCTCAGCTGGTAGGCGGCCATGCTGCGCCAGCGTTGGGCCAATGCCGGATGCAGCAGGACCATGTGAGTGGCCACAGGTGAGAGTCGGGACGCACATGCAGTAGTCCTTTGTTTTCCGGTCCTGTGCAACACCTGTGTTCATCGCTTTCACGCGGAAGCCGGATGTCTGGAGCTCGGTGGTACGGGAGTTGACCTCCGCCATCGCCGCCTGGCGCTCCTTCTCCGTGAACTGCAGGCCGTTGGGGCTCGAGATGGTGACGTAGACGCTCTGGAACTCGAGCTGCATGCGGGAGGCCTTGCTGTAGATGTCCGTCGTGTCGTCCACAACCCCCGCTGCCGTGGTGCTGGCGCTGACGGCGCCGTTGTGTGTGATGCACTGCGCCGGCGTCGCCTTGAGCGCGGCGGCCACCTGGGCCTCCAGCTCGGGCAGCTCGAAGTGCTGCGCTTCCGCCTGGAGGATGGTGAGATCGGAGGCTGCGGCGGGCAGCGGCACGGACTTGGCACCACGCACTGCGGCAGTGGAGGATGCATGGGCGGGGGTGGATGAGGATGCCTCCTGGTAGACAGCTCGGAGGTAGAGCAGCACGTAGCGAAACGCCTGCACCACATGCTGGCATGAGTGGTGAGCAAGCACGGCCACTGGCGGTCTGCTGGACTGTAACGGCACGTTGTCGTGGGCATGACGAACACCCTTGGCATGCATTGGGGATGCCTGAGATGACCCAGCACATGCAAGTTTTGCAGTGAGACACAGCGTGGCGCTGAATCAGGCAACCGGCATTGGATCGTGGAAGCGGACAGGGTGATTTGTGCGCCATTGCTGACGATCGGTGAACAAGCTTGGCGCGCCCAACGCTTGCTGCCCCGCTCGCGTGAGCATGGGTCACCTGCCTCCAGCCGGTGCGTCTTGGCGCAGTCCCGACGACACAAGTCTTGTTTGCGTGAACGGCATGTGCGCACACATGGTACACCATCCTGGTTTTTGGTGCAACAGACGAGACTTGGATTCCGCACGGTTGCAGTGCGTGCATCAACGTGACTAGGCATACGCTAAATATAGCAGCACGCCCTGTCACGTTCCGAACAACGTGCGCATTAACAGATACGCACGTGCAAATCTCCGGCCTACCAGTACGCCAAAGGTGTCGACCGCTGACATGATCCCACAGCTTGGCACTGTGCTGTTTCCATATACACCAACCAGGCCCCTTGGGCTACTGCTGCACAGGTGCTATCGAGCGCGCCAACAGATCTAGACAGTGAACACATGGGATGAAACGAACTACAAGGCCAGTTTGTTTTTTCAAAACGTCGTAGTCCAGGCATTTACCGGGAGGTAGTGCGCAACATCACACAGATAACAGTGTTGCAGACACACACCCCCGACCAACAGCCACATCTGAAACGGGATATAAAACATGACACATAATCCCCGGTTTGATTTACGGCAGAGCAATGTCATACAGAGCAAGGTGTGCACCTGAGCATCACGATCGATGAATCGGACATCTTGGGCTGTGCGAGGCAGCTGAACAGTGCCGTTCGCTAATCGAGCGAGCCATGAATCAGGCACCGATGAGAGAACGGCGCGGGACGCAGTATAGATGGTGCCTCCTACGTCGATGGAGAGCGTTGGCCCAGAACCATCGTCTCTGCATGGAATCATCAGATCAGGGTCAGCTGAATCAGCTATTTCAACATTACAGTTCAAAATTTGTGCCACTGGCCCACAAGGCCCCACTGCCCTCTATGCGGCACACGTGCCAGCGATGATGGTGATTCCTGGCATGATCGGCAACGACACGCGACGCCATGGCAAGACGTAGCCAGGAAGATCGCCATTCATAAAATTGCAGAGATGTAAGCTTCACATGATACAATCGGACTTCTGCGCGCTACACCACGGCACACCTTACTGGCAACCGGGATGGAGAGCTTGATGATGCCATCCCAACATCTCTATGCGCCCTCATGGCCAGCACTCGCTTTTTCAACTTTTCTACTTCATCTTCGTCACCTACTTCTCCCATGTCAACTGGAAGCGCACTTCCCGAGGCGTTGCGTGACAAGCGACGATGGCGGGCTCCGTCTACGTGGTGCCGGTCTGAAACCAGGTGCCATTTACAGCTGTGCTCTCATAACTCTTCACGACACGGCGGGCGATGTTCAGGTCCTAATGGCGTTTTCCCGTTGTTTTGTGCGTGCTGCACATGCATGTATGCCAATCCCCGCGCCACCCACAGGTGCGCCTCAGCTCACGCCCGGACGCAGGGACGTTAATCACGCAGACCACACGCAGATCAGAGCAGGCATGTGTTGGGCATGAAATAAGCTATTCGACAACGTGTATGTGTTGCGTGCCGTGATCAACCATTTGTGCCGGAAGGTTGTTTGGAGCCATGGTGTTCATGCGAAAGGTGCCGTTGCACTTGGATCGCAATTTCAAATCTAGAACATCTGATGTATATACCAGGCAGGAGCAAGTCGGGCTCGGTACATATGGGGAAGTGTTTCTTGCGGAAGAACAGCATACCAAGGCAAAAGTTGCCCTGAAGCGAATAAAGATCGATACTGTCAAGGAGAAACGCCAAGGATTTCCCATCACGGCCATTCGGGAAATTCGAGTTCTCAAAGCTCTGCGGCATCCCAACATCGTCGAGCTGATCGAGGTGACACGATCGAAGGGTGTGACCAGGGCCTGCAACACTTTGCGACTGCAGTCGGAATGGACAGCAGCTGCTCTGGCTGATGCGTCATTGTGGTCATATAGCACTACTTCTGGTCGCATTTGTGATGCAGCGTGTGCAGACATGTCCTTCGCCGCGGCGATGATCAACATAACTGCAACATGCAGTTGGTGGTGGCAACCAGTTCAAGGGCTCTGTATACCTGGTGTTTGAGTACGTCGAGCATGACCTTTCTGGCCTGCATGAACGCTTGAAGAAGAGAGACAACAAGTCCATGCCCGCCGGCTTACCGCCATCGCTAGCAAAGTCCCTCATGAAGCAAATGCTCGAAGCTATTGCATTCTGTCATCGATATGATGTGCTCCATAGAGATTTGAAGGCCAGCAATGTGCTGGTGTCCCAAGATGGGCAGCTCAAACTGGCAGATTTTGGCTTGGCACGGTTTCTCCCTAAACAGGAGGACCTCACATACAGAGTTTGCACATTGTGGTACAGGTGTGGCCACTGTGAATAGCTTTTGGTTTTCGTGCCTCGCATGTGCGACCGAGATCGACTGCTCCTGGGTCGCACTGGTGCTGTGCTGCATGTCACTTCAGGCATATCATGCACTCGTCTCCGCAGCTGGCTGCCCTATAACACAGTGCAACCTGTTGAGATGATGTCTGGTGGTTGCGCAGGCCCCCGGAGCTTCTGCTTGGGAGCTCAAAGTATGGTGCTGAGGTGGACATGTGGTCTGCGGGCTGCATCTTTTTTGAGATGCTGACAGGTTCCGCACTATTCACAGGGGACAAGGAGATATCAGTGCTGCGAAACATTATGTCACTCCTGGGGCGCCCCGCATGGCCGCAGTCAGAAGGCGTCCCCGCCGCTGACACCCTCAAGCAGTGTGTTCCGCCCCTCCATGGCATTCCAGCGTATCTATGCGGCAGTTGCCTGAGCTGCCAGAGCCACCTGGAATCTGTTCACGGGCGAGTCCGTAAAAGGTGCACCCAGAGACTACCGGGCGACTCCAGCCATTTCATGCTACCCTGGCTGGTTGAATGCCAGCTTGTGTGTGTGTTAGCAACTTTGGTGCTGTTTGCGCATGGCGACTGCAGGTCGTCCAGTCATGCCGAGTTTCCAGTCTGCTGTCATGCAAGCTGCAGATCACAAGCTTCTCGGCACCCCCACATGCAAATCTTTGCAAATCTTTCCTCATGCATGCACCAGGATCCGTTCCACAAACGCATGGCAGGACACAGCGCGCCGCTTCGAGACGCTTCACAGCTGCACTCATGCTGCAGCCACTCCAAGCTGCCGCACGACGTCGAGCAAATGAGCCTGCGCGACCACGTGGCGCGAACGATGCGGCCACGCGAGGCGGACCCCGTCGCTGTGGACCTGCTGCTGGCAATGCTCACGCTGGACCCTGGGCAGCGGCCCTCCGCGCAGGAGTGCCTGAACCACCCGTACTTCTCGTCAGGCGTGGCGCCCATGACTGCGCACGAGTTCCGGGAGCTGACCCGGGACATGCCAAAGTCACATGAGTTTGCGGTCAAGCTCGACCGCAGCCGCTCTCGGGCAGGCCGCGCCGGCGGCGGGGTGGCGTAAGCAGCTGGGGGTTGTGGCATGGTGTGCCAGTGTGTTGAGGGCGTGTACAGGGGGGAGGGGGGGGGTTAGAGCTGGAGCAACCACAATGTGGGTGACGCCATTAACAACGCTCGGCCAGCAACAGACTTGCCGAGCTGTTGCCCCAGCCAAACCCGGAAAGATCCCGATCCCCGCAGCCTGAGGCCTGCTGAAATGCTTGCCAAGCAAGCTGCGTTGTTGTCAGGTGTATAATGTTTACTTGCTCGGTGTGGCTCGTGCAGATGGGGTGGGAGTGTGGGGACAGGCAAAATCCTGGATGGCTGAGTGGCTGCAGCACGATGTGGGAGCTGACAGGAACAGGACTGTGACAGTGCTCACAGCCCCCTTCGGGCGGAAATGCCATGGGCATGTCAGGGGGTGTCGATACTGTGAAGAATGCAGTTCGAATCTGTTCAAGGTGGCTGTGAGCGGCTCAGTGTATTTATGAAGGTGTAGCATGAAGCAGAATGTGGAAAGCCGCTGAATTTGAGTGCAGGAAAATGTTTTACAACCGTTTCAGGGGATGTGAGTGCCTGAGCGGATCTCGACAGCGAGAGAAATGGCTTGCAACCATCAAAATTGCACCGTGGCGGTAATTTCGTAAGATCTGTGCATGGACTGGAGCCTTTCACGCGGCCGGCTCCCGTGATTACCCAATGCGATATCGTGCATTTTTGTCTTCTGTCACAGAAGCTGCTGTGTTTCTGTCTGTGTACGGCGCTTGGCCATGGTGATTGTTTTTTTTTGGTGCATTGCCATGAATCGTGCCTCTGTGTTCTACCACCTTGTGGAGCATACATCTGGAACGTATCTCACTGCATTTCTGTCTTGAGATTCTCTGTCCTACACCACCGCAGGCGCACCTACCCACAGAAGCATAATGCACATTTTACAGCATAATGTGCTTGTATGTGGCATATGACCCGCAGTTGGTCGCGTGCTCGAGCTGATGGGTGTGCGATCGGCATGGATCCCCGCTTGAAGCCCGGGTTGGCTCAAGTTCGCACCGCGGTGATCCAAGTGCTGACCTGCACGCTTGTCAAGCAGCACAGCGCTCGCATGACATCGGCCATGCGCATGGTGCCAAGGTCCTTTGATATACGTGATCTGCCTCTCAGTTTGAAAATCGTTTGCAATGTTGTGTTGTGTTGTTTTCGAATGGTAATCGCCTTACGCGGTCTGAACCTTCTCGAGCGCGACCTTTCCAGATCGTCGTGAGTCTTCAGTTGTTGCGTAGGTTATACGAGCATACATTCTCTGTTGTCTATAGGAGCGCTGCATTTCGAACGCCTTATTTGCTGTTGTAACGTACTATACCACGTCAGCTCCCGTTGCGTGCCGGGGAGTGGTACCCGCTTGATACCGTAGAGGAACATGGCGAGTACTTGAGATGACGGATTGAGACTTGCTTCTCAGGCTGTGGGGTTGCCTCCATCCGACACATTCCTTCATTGGCGCTCGCGGCATCGCAGGCCGGGAGGTCGTGTTGATTCCTGCTGGTCCCAGCTCACTCCTGCGCAGCTTGATGCCTCACGGAAGCGTCATATCAGCTTTAGTTGGCTCTGCATTAAGCACTGCCGTTAGTGGATGCCGAATGGATGCGTTAGCAACAGATCGAACACAGCTGCCCGTGGGCCAACCAGCGGCATCAGCAGATGCAGGCGGCAACGCCAATGCTTATGCAGCAAAGTTGATGCTGTCCGCCACAGCCAATGCTGATGTTACGCGTGATGACCTAGGCGCAATCAGCACGGCCTCTGAAGTAGGGCAGGCAGCACAGCCGAAGGGGGGGAGCAGTTCGCCACAGTTGCTGGTACAGGTCTTGGTTGAGAGTGCTTTCGGCCAGAAGGCAACGTTGCCTGTGTCAGGCTATGACACTATCCGAGAGCTGAAGATGCGACTTGCGAACAAGTCCTGGTTCACTTCGAAGCACTGCCTGTTTTTCGGGGGCAAGGAGCTGCTTGACCATGACATGGTTGCTGACATGGTCAATCAAGTCAATGCCTCGGGCAATCCCAACTATCTGCACGTGTTTGTCCGGGCTAAAGATGTGCATTATGGCAACATCGCCACGTCCGCAACCTCCACCTCCTTCGGTAACCTGCGCACTCTAGATGATGCGGCTGAAGGGGACGCACGGTCACCCCCGTTCGACTCATTCACTCCTCGGTACTCCCACAGCAACGATGACACGGCCCTTGCAACCGTGACATCCTCAGATGCGGTCGATCTGGCCCCTGTTCTGCACATCATCATCCGCAAGAATTCCCACGTCACCTGGAACGCTGCTCCCCGTACTGGAGAATTCGAGTTGACCGTTCGTGCCACAGATACAGCGGAGCAGCTGAAACAGCAGCTGCTGCCCTGCGCGGGGCAGGAGAGCGCGCCAGCCCTCCACAGCGACATGAACCTCTTCCACAATGGTGTCAGGCTCCAGGTGTGGGCCTCCCATCCATTCCACCTGATTTGCCTGCCTGAATTTAGTGCACGCACACCTGCTGGAGCTGTTGTTTACACATGTGCACTGACCCATCTGCATGCTGGGGTGCATGGCAGCATTGGCCTGCGAATTCACAGCAGCACACGGGTCGCTCTTATTCTGTCTGTCTGCCAGTTTTTCAGCTCATGCATTCCGACGTGCAACAGTGGCAGCGGCATCCAGGATTTGAACATTCTGATGATCCTGGCATGCAGTGTTGCATGCATGCCTCATCCAGCCTCGTCTGCCTTCGCCGACCAGTGCATACGCTTCACCGCTGTGCTCATGAGTGCTGCAATCTCATTCGACATGTTCCTGCCGCATCGCTTCGTGGCCGGGCCTGCGACTTATGGACCACAGCAAGGCCGGAGCATGCATGCAGGCAGATCGCCCGCTGCTGACGTATGGCCTGTCGGATGGCGACGTGCTGGACATCGTGCCGTGGGAGCCTGCCATGCGCACCGCGATCACCGCGTCCGTGCAGGCGGCCGCCATCGAGCTGCAGCCCGCACTCTCCTCCCCTACGCATGCGCTCTACCTCACCTGGCAGAAGGCCGCGGACGGCCTCAAGGCGGGTGCGCCTCTGCTCCCCGACATCTCCTCCATGTGTCGCTGCTGCTCTGCCGCACTTGCTCTTCCTCACATGCGCTCCGGCCCGGGCGCACTCTGCACCTGCATGACTGAACCAGTCGTCTTGACCATGAGGTGGAATGAGATGCATGACACCCTGCAGCATACCGCTGCATGGGTGAGGCAGGAACATGAACGGCTGCATCACCTGCGCATGTGGCAACATGCTGCCTCTGTGACGTCATGGCCATGCATGTTGCACCTGAAAACTGCATGCGGGCTTTGGCAGCGGCGGGCCGTGCTCAGCATGGCCATGCATACAGGCAGGGTGCCTGAGCTGGCGCCATCCGGCAGCGGCGGCTCGTACTTCCTGCGCGGCCGCGACAACGAGGTCGTGGCGGTGTTCAAGCCGATGGACGAGGAGCCCAACATGCGCAACAACCCGCGTGGCCACGCTGCCTCGCCCGGCACCTCACCCTCCCTGCACCCTGACGCTATCGGCCCAGCGGCCGCATGCGTTCGGCGCGGCGTGCTGCCCGGCGAGGGTGCTCACCGGGAGATCGCAGCGTACCTGCTCGACGGCGGCCACCGCGCAGGCGTGCCAGCGACCGCGCCGGTCTATCTGACATACCCCGATGGCTCCACCAAGCATGGCAGCCTGCAGCAGTTTGTGCACAGCGACAGTGACTGCGAGGAGATGGGCTACAGCGCGTTCTCTGTGCGCGAGGTGCGCCCCTACATGCTCTGCATGTGGCGCTGGCGCCTGCTGTGTGTGCTATAGGATGTTGCTGTGGGGTGGCCATTCAACTAGCACATCAAACGCACTACCTCAAAATTCAGCATCCGGGCGCCCCTTGTGTGTGTGACAGCATGTTGCTCAGTGCCGGTCATGCGTTCAGCACATCGATGGCACCCCCTGTGCGCCGACACCCCCTGTGTGTGTTACATAGAGGCGTTATGCAATAGTCATGCCTGTAGCACATCCGATGCACTACCACACAACTAAGCAACCGGGCGGACTCTTCCTGCCACAGCTGCCCTTCCAGACACACCAGTCATGATCTGCAAGCCCATCCTGAACAAGAGCGCCTCTACACAAACCTACACTCAGCTCTCTTTTCACATTAGTGATGTACTGCGTCCTATCCTACAAACCACACTTGACAGCAACATCAGCCAGATACTTCAGATGCGACAATGCACCCTTGCTCAACCTGCCGAATGTCTCATGCGACAACGCAACAGTTTATGTGTGTAAAACTCAGCATGGGCTCATGGGAAATGGGGTGGCTGTGTGGACAGGTTCATAAGATTGCGGTGCTGGACCTGCGGCTGTGCAACGCGGATCGCAATGGCAGCAACATCCTGGCGAAGAGAGTGCATGGTGATTGGAAGCTGACACCGATTGACCACGGCTTCTGCATGCCGGACACATGGACTGACATGGCATTTGCCTGGAGCTCCTGGCGCCAGGTGCGCACTCCTTGCCTGGTGCATTGGCTGCATGCACGTCGAGTAGGCAGGTTGGAGTCCCCTATGCTCGAATGTGACGCGATCCACATTTTGCTCATCCGTGTGGTGTGGTGCGCACAATGCACAGTTTCATGACTCGTGATGGCCTGTGCGGTCAAATGCATGCTCATAAGGCGATCATGCTTGATGTGCGAATGGCGACGATTTCGTATGCTGTGGGACTGCTGTGCAGGCAAAAGTGCCGTTTGACAGCGACACAGTGGAGTACATTATGAGCTTAGATGCTGGCAGCGACCTGGCGATGCTGGCAGAGTGTGGCGTGCATGTGCGCCCTGCGTGCGGCCGCATCTTCAAGGCTGCCACCATGGTCCTCAAGAAGGTTGCGGCTCGCGGGCTCTCCCCAAGGGCCGCCGCAGACATCCTTGAGCGCAACAGTCTGCGCAAAAGCACAATGGAGAAAATGCACAGGTGCGGCCGCCTTGCCGCGTTGCATTGTACACTTGGCAGCTGTACGTTGTTGTGCTGGTTAATGCAGGTGCCCATTCTGCTGAGAGAGGCATGACTGATGTGCGCACATGGTGTTGCATTGTCAATACGATTTTGTGGGGGATGCCTGATCATGCGCACAGGCAAAATGTTGGACAAGTTGCAGGGTCGCTTGTGAGAAGGCGCTTCGTGAAGAGGAAGAGAAGGAAATGGATGTGAGCCTGGCAGCAAGTGCCAAAATGACACAGCCAAAACGTAGTTCGACCGCTACTATGATACCCAAGAGTGATACCATGTATCTCAAGCATCTGGATGAGTTGTTGGAGGAGTACCTGGACGAACAGCATGAAGCAATCGAGTTCCCATGATAAAAGTGGAGACATTCTGGTCTCCACTATGCCGCTGGCTGCATTATGATGCGTAGACAGGGCAACCCACCGCAGCACTCTGATGAATAGACGTCGTGCATATCACATGTGAGGGAGCAGCGTGCCTGTAAGAAGCTGTGTTACATTCCTGCATGGCTGCAAAGTGACTCGGGATTGCCAACCCTACTCTGCGGAATCGCAAGTATCAAATGTACTGTCATGATTAAATAGACTCAGCCAAATGCATCATTCAAAATCAATTGCGCGAATGCGGCTGCAAAATCAGCTATCCTGATGCACAACAAGAATCCACACGAACATGTGCATTTCCTGTCCAATGGATACCCCATTACGAATTCCCATCCACACCCTGTGCCATTGCCTCACAGATGTGCACTGTGATTTGAACCACAAGCGTCAACGAGTCTTGACACCTCGCATCTCATCCACAGCAGACATAGCCAGGGCTGCCAACAGCACGTAGGGAGCCCTCTGTGTGTCAGGCTCGGCTGCACTGAATAGTGCTACATGCTCTGCTGCAAGGCACATGGCCGCACGGATTTCAATCTTTGCCAGCTCAGGCGTCTTCCATGCAGCTGGGTCATCATTGAGCAACATCTTCACCAAGTGAGCAACCTTATCTTCATCACTCATGTTGCTGTCAAGTGCCTGTATGCATAGCAAGTTGCCTGAGGGCAAGAAGGTTGAAACTGCCATATGAGTGATTACACACACAGAGGCAAGATCTATGAACTGTATTGCACTGACAATCGACGAGTTGCACACTGATACAACATTGGAGTGGTTCGCATGTGTTGGCATACCCAGCAGAGCAGCAGTGACAGGGAACCAAGTCAGCAAACAGTTTGCAAGGTAAGAAATAGCAGTCAATACCTTGAGGATGCGCTGCACGTCTGTGGACATGACCTGGTTCACACCCTCCTCAAGTGCCTGCATGCCCTTCGGCCCAAGCTTGCCGCGCATCTCCTCAGCTCGTTCTGCCACCTTCACCGCCAGCGCTGCCTCTGCCTTCTCCTGTGCTGTCCGCGCAGCCTCAGCCTTTACCTGTGCCTCAGCGACAGCCATCGCCTCAGTCACCTCTACAGCTGACTCGCTCTGCGAGCTCACGTCTGCCCGCTTCGACTTTTGGTACTTCCCTAGCCGTTCTTGGGCATCCACCACCTCCTTCTTGGGCTCCGGGCCGCCCTGGATGCGGCGCGCAATGTCTGCGGCTGTCACGAATGCGGACAGCACCGGTCCGGCGGCGCCCTTTGCCCGAATGGCGGAGTTCTGGGACTTGCCAATTGCGGTGGCAACACCGTACACACCCGCAATGAGCGCGACGTCTGTCATGTCCACTGCGATGCCACCCGCGAGGGTTGCAGCACCCAGGCCCGCTGCGGCCATGCCTGCGTACGCGCCGACCTTCCCGATCAGCCCCACCTCATCCTCAGGCTTCACATCTGCCACGTCCTCGGCCTTAACTGTGCCATCATCCTTCTCGACCACCTACAAGGAAACCAGCCCTCACATGCCACAGCACACAATGCCCGCCTGAACACGTGCTGTCGGCGGCAAGAAACACAGGCTGAAGACATGAGCTGAGCTGACCATGTGCATATCTGCAGTGGTGGACACATCACAGGCGTTCGGATTGAGAGGCGGAGACAGCGGTCGTCGGTTGTGACTGCTCAAGCACGCTGATGGTCAAGAGGGGCGCACCATGCCATCTGCGTCTGTGAGGAGGCCATCGGGGCCCGTCGCCAGCGGGGCGGTCACTGTGACTGTGCCGGTCTCGGAATCGTAGTCATGACCGCCACGCACGATGACGGTGCTGCCATCGTCGGTCGTGTCCAGGCGGCCCTTCTGCAGCTCGAATGTGCCATCGCCGTCCACAGCAGCAGCCGGAGCACCCGCTTCAGCCAGAACTGCAAGCTGCTCTGGCGTGAGAACCATGTCCGCCAGGCCTGCAAACAATGCACAGCGTGAGTTGATGTCTGGCGCCACTCCCCCGCAGAGACAGGTAGGACTAGCCCTGCCGCTTTGACTGGAGCCAAGTGGTGTTGCGCGTGTACATCATGTGCCCAGCGGCGAGGATGTGCTGTCTCTGCGTGTAACATCTTTGCCCGCTACTGAGATGGCACACTCCTGGACACTTGATAAGCTGTCGCGAGCATGTCGGGAGCATGCTCCAAGCCCTCAGCTGACAAAGCCAGTTGCAGCATTTTCACATTAGCAAGCAGACCAGCAAAACGACACCGCAAAGTTGTGCTTGGCATGCATGCAGAGTGGTGGAACGGAAGCCTGGCTCACCTGCTGAATCGCCATTCTGTGGTTGGCCTTGCAGGCTGCTATCAACATTCGGGCCCACCGCTGCCAACGTGTCACGCACGACCCAGGGAGCCACAGCCAGTGCATCCTCTGCCGCATCATCCTTGTCAGCGGTTGGTGGCCAGTCTTGTGTAGGCTGCAGGGCCTGCAGCGACGGTGGCACGGCTGCTTGTGACGCAGCGTTCAAAGAGGCGCCGTTTAGTGGCTGATCTTGCGAGGCAGCAACATTCCCCTTCTTGGTCGTGTCTGCCACAGCACCGGCCTCCGTTTGTGCAAATGGCCGCACTGACTCTGGCGGCCCATCGGCCCCTCTCTCCCAGGAGTCAGCAGCATCTGCAGCTTTCTGCTCCAGGTCAACGGCTGCAGAGTCTGGTGCAGTCGTCTGAACAGCCGGCCATGCAGATGCAATGCCGTCCATTATTGCCAATCGCCCCTCTGCATCAGCTGCGGCAGCAGCAGCGGCCTCCGCTGCCGCCTCTGCGGCCTGCGCCTGCTCCAGCGCCTGTACTCTGGCTTTGGCAGCCTGCTCAGCCTCCTCCTCCAGCGCCTGCACAACCTCTTCATCTGAGGTGTACCCCAGGTCTCTCAACGGCTCTAGCCCGGCTGCCGCGACTACAGCTGCTGACGGCCACATGGAGCTTCTGGAGCGCCTGCTCTTGCTCTGTACAGCACTGGCTCCACCTGCGTCCCTGCCTGATTGCTGAGGATACACAGCATCAGGTGCATCAGCTGTAAAGGAAGATTTTGTAGCTTCCCCATCACTGCCCCTATCTGGAGCTTTGTCTGTGATTTGGACCATTGCTTGTTCGCCGTTCTCAGCCTTGGCATTTTTGGCCTCCGCCTTCTTGGCCTTGGCTACCTCGGCCGTGGCAGCAGCAGCCTTCTCGGCCTTGGCTGCCTCGGCCGTGGCAGCAGCAGCCTTTTCGGCCTTCGCCGCCTTATCTGCCTCAGCCTTCTCAACCTTGGCTTTCTCTGCCTTTTCTGCTTCGGCCTTGGCAGCAGCAGCCTTCTCGGCCTTGGCTGCCTCGGCCTTGGCAGCAGCAGCCTTCTCGGCCTTGGCTGCCTCGGCCTTGGCAGCAGCAGCCTTCTCGGCCTTGGCTGCCTCGGCCTTGGCAGCAGCAGCCTTGGCCTTCGCCGCCTTATCTGCCTCAGCCTTCTCAACCTTGGCTTTCTCTGCCTTTTCTGCTTCGGCCTTGGCAGCAGCAGCTTTCTCGGCCTTGGCTGCCTCGGCCTTGGCAGCAGCAGCCTTCGCCTTTTCAGCCTTGGCCTTCTCTGCCTTCTCAGCCTCGACCTTCTTAGCCTCAGCCTCTTCCCTCTCAGCCTTCACTTTCTCTGCCTTCTCTGCCTTCTCAGCCTCAGCCTTTTCCGCAGCAGCCTTCTCTGCCTTCGCCTTCGCAGCACTTGCCTTTGGTGCCTGCTCAGCTTCAAGTTTCTTGGCCTCAGCTTCGGCCCTTTCCGCCTTCACTTTCTCTGCCTTCTCTGCCTCAGCTGCTTCAGCGGCTACTTTGACTGCCTTCGCCTTCTCTGCCTGTTCAGCCACCGCCTGCTTAGCCTTTGCCTTCTCCGCTGCAATTTTCTTAGCTGCCTCCTGTGCCTCCCTCACAGCAGCAGCCTTGGCCTCGGCTGCCCTCTGTGCAGCAGCTTTTTCAGCCGATGCTTTGGCCTCTGCTCGTGCCTGGGATGCTGCAGCCTGCGCAGCTGCCTTTGCTTGCTGTGCTTCCTGCGCAGCTTCAGCCTCTGCTTTTCTCGCAGCCTCCAAAGAGTCTTTTGACGCAGCTAGGCTCTGTTCATCTTCAGGCTTCGTTCCTCCATTCACAACATCATCAAGCCCATCTGAGTCAGAGCTATACACGGCCTCTTCCTTGATTGTGATCATGCGCTGCGCATCAGTCACTCCCGAAGCAACCTCTGCCAGAGCTGCAACTGCAGCCATTGTTGCTTCTGATTCAGCAACTGGTGTTGACACTATGCTCGCACGGGATTCCCCATCCCAGGTGCACCCCACTTCCAAAGTGTCGTCCTCCTTCAACCCCAGCAAACGGGGATCAACAATGGTGTTCTCGCCGCTCTGCCACTGGCACCAGTCATCACTCCCCTCAACTGCCTGAACGACTTTCCAGTCGACAGGGGTGTCAATGGGAAGCTGCAGCTCCAGCTGCCACACGTGGTCGGGCGTCCAGGTAAAGGCGGGCGCTGCACGAAAGTCCCAGTTGCCGAGGGCGGGGGCACTTCCAACAAGCTTCAGGTGCTGGCCCAGGCAGAGCTGCATGACACTAGTGGGGATGAACCAGAACTGATTCAGAAATGCAAAGTGGATGAACAGTTTATAGAGTACACTGCCGCACCGTGCGACATCAGTTGAATTGCAGGACTGCGTGCAGTTGCATTGGGGTCGCGAAAACAAATGACACATTATACGATCGGCATTGGAGCGATCGTGAAAGATACCTCTTTCTGCATGGCAACTCGTGCAGTGTATGTCGCCACAGGCAAGTCAGTGCTATCCCCCAAGGCACCATTGCTTGTCGATGCAATCTCATCAACCTGCACAAAGAAGGATTTCATGCAAGGTTGGGCATGGCATGACATATCAATGCACTGATTTGCGCTGTGCCAGTAGCACTGAATATATTGCACGCCCCAGACACGGACAAACACCTGCAGCGGAGTTGCGCTGAGATACGTCGCTGGCACCCCCCAATAAGCCGATACACTCACTCCTGGGGATGATATATCGTTGAGATTCGCTGTTCGGTCTTCGCCCTGCTCCCATTCTGCTTGCGACAGATCTTCGGCCACTTTCACAAACTTGTACTCAATCGACGCTAAGTCACTGACGGACGCAGCGCCCTTCCACACATGTCCGGGGTGCCACTCCAGCTTCAACCCATTCTGGCAGTTCCATTCTCCCAACTCTGGCGCGTTGCCAACAACCATGAGTTCCTCCCCGACGGAAACCTGCGAAGATGGCAGGGATGAGCGGGCATATTCTTCGGCGAGGGCGCGCAGATCATCAGATATCACAGATTCAGCCGTTATGTACAAGTCATTTCTACCATAAGTTTTGTACGAGTCGACTTGCGCGGAAGGAAGGTCAGGCCACTTCGTATGACGTCCGAAATTGTGGCGAGAACGCTCGCCCGACTCAGCAAGCGCACCTCACGCGTCACTTCGAAGAAAATACGCTTAGCTACTGAAGAAGCTTCTGAATTCCCATCTCCAGGTGATGACGGCGGAATGGGCTTTGTCTGCACCGGCGACGCTTGGGCGTGCCTGATCTGTGAACTCCGGCCATGAGAGACTTGATAGCCAATCGCTACAGCACCGCGGCAACGTCAATCGTAAAAATCCATGGGCTGCTAGTGCAATGTGGGTGTTCGTTGGCTCCGGTTCGGTGATCACGAGCTTGCGGTAGAGCCATCTTGCCAGCGGCGATCACACAGGCTTAACAAGCACCATCGCACCTCGACGTGGGAGTCGTATCAGCAGGTTAAAGGCATGTGCGTGCAAACCGCACTGCTTCATGGTCATGACGGCCTTCGCCGGTCTCTATCTCCACGTAGAGATGGACTGAGCACACTCACAATAGAAGGATGCCTAAGCACACTCACAATAGCCAGACGACAACTGTTCGTGATGAAACTAGGCGGCGATTGACGTAGCGCGTACGTGAGGTCCTGCTTTGGTCTGGCTCGCTCATGCTACCGATTTAAATGGTGTCGATATATCGAGGGTGTGCCATAGATTGGCTGGTACCGGACTCATTTTGTCAATTCCTTTATGGCGCAGCGCGCCTTCGAATTGCGTCTCACACGCCACGAAATGGCGCTGTGGCAAAAATTTTTAATACAGCATGTGAGGATTAGTGAGCGTACCGCGGTGCATCTCTAATCTCGTTGAAGTAGGCGACTCACTCGCGACTCATGATCAGCGTCACGTGCATCTGTGTTCTACCACCTTGTGGAGCATACATCTGTAACGTATCACTCGCGACTCATGATCAGCGTCACGCTTGCTAATAGCGCGAGCCAGTGGCCGCACCGCACATGAAATGCCATTCTGAAGACTCGTTGCATCGTACACGCACGTGAGATACAGCAACAGCGTCGCGTCCTGTCAGTATCTGCATATGCGGTTATGCTCATGCAGAGTCTCGTACCATATGTCCCCAATCACATGATACATGCTCACAAAACCTGTTACAATCGGCATGGCTTGTTCGCTTTTTTGTTTGCATAGCCTCGACAGGGGCTCGTTTGGCCCACGACGATGGTTGACGGCGAGTGCGCGGGCTGAGGCCTCATGAGGTGAGCCCGTGCATCTTCCAGTGCTGATTCAGACCCTTAGCAAATTCAGTAGTAATGTGCACTCGAGAGCGATCTCGTTCAGTCTCCTCCAGAATGTAAGCACTCCCCTCGAGCAGTCCCTGGAATGGACGAAGCTCTCGAGCACCATCCAAGAAGTAAACACACAGTCCGCACTACTTCTCTATCCGATATGTTCTGTGATTCACGGTGAGCTCAGCTCAGCCCTCTGTGGCACTAGTGCTTGCGAATGTAGATCTTCCAATGCACTGGCAGCTCTGATGGTGAGCGGGCAGGCCCTGTACGAGCGGAGCCTGGTGTTGTGGTTTGTATTCTGCACTACAGTGTTTGCAGGCCTGGCTTGGGTTATTCAAGCTATGCCACCAGACATTGCAAAGACACACCAGGTGATATACAAAAATGCTGTAAGATCAAGAGAGCATGACCATATAAGTGCTGTTCAGCAATTCCTGCTTCATTTAAAAATTTTGCCCAGTAATTGTGTTTTCACAGCTATTTGTGTTTACAGCACATTTTTCTTTTTGGTTCGAGGGTCCACTAAACGCACACTCCATGCTCAAATCAATGCAGCCTAATTTTAAGAATCATGGTAGTAATAATAGATAATAAATTGTACATCATGCGACACCCAAACAGGCATAGGCCACAGCACTCCTGTGTTGCATGCGGCTCCACCAGGACGTAGCTGTGCGCAGCTGCGCTCCATGTTTGATGTATGTACTGTTACATCGAGGGGCTCCGATCCAGTGCTCCAAGCGAACGTACAACTAGAGTCTAGACTCACATGCTACCCAGCAGATGCGAGCCGGCCAGGCGATCACCTGGAACGAACTGCGCAGCCGTGAGCCGTGCTACCCTGGACATGGTCTTTCTGATCACAAACCCGTTTCCTTTCACTGTCGCCGCACTGAACTCCCGCAAGGAGTTCTCAATCCAGCGAGCCTTTGCTCTTTGATGCATGTATGCAAGATTACATTGTGACTGAGAAACATACACAGGCATGCTCCACAAGGTGGTAGAACCCAGAGGTCAACAAGCATGGCGATGCATCAGACTCATGAATCATGGCCGAATCACATGACTAGCTGTGTGATGTGACTAGGTGTGACCAGGCGGCGACCTGGTTTAAAAAAGCACTGGCGCCTGGGCGCGGCACGGAGCGTTGCATGGACCGTACGGCTGGCCCCTCCCGCATGTGCGGTCAGTCGCGGCCTGCATATGCTGTGTTTTGGCCGATGCACGTTTGCTCTGGTTATTTCGCTGCCTTGGTACGTAGTCACCATCTTCACCGGGTGGATTCCACAGCTTGGACTTACATGGAGTCCACCGGTCCGTTGTTGTGCTTCTGCAAACTTTCCATTCAGGAGCCCGTTTCGTGGCAGCAGCGATGTGCAGCGCAGCCCAGCCTATGTGTGGCGTGCAGCGTGAATGAGTCTGGCCGCAGTTGGCGGTGTCTCCCGTTTGATGGTCGGCCCTGCAGCAGGTGTATGCACTGCTTGATGGTTTAGCGGTACGGATTTCTCCTCAGACCTTGTCCTGAGGGATTCAGTGGCCGATGGCAGTACGGGGTTGGCTTGATGACCGATTGCCCCCTGACCCCCCACGCATCGCTTCTGCATGCGGACCAGCCGCCTAAAATCGGCGCACCTTGCATGGCGTAACTGTCAGCGATCCGACCGCGGTTCCGTGCATTGCAGCTATGACAAAGTTGGCCAGGCGATGTCAGCTTTAGGCTCTAAATAAGGCTCAAGGTGTTACAGAACTTAGCTTGACATATAATTAAGCCTGTGTTTGTTTTCCGGTGCTTTTTGCGGGCCCAGGCGGATTGAATGTCACAGCGAGGCGACCGTTGATCATGGTGCGCACACCTGGTCCATGTCGCTTCATTGCGCCACACATATACCTCTGCAGCAATCGCATGATCGCATGAAGTGCACGTGTGACAAGCTAGCGATTTGTTGAAGCTGCAGTACGACGTGTACGGCCCTTGATGCAGTTGTGAAATGTATGCACCACCATGCATGCTTGTAGGTGGATGGCACCACTCCTATACGATCCTATCAATGTTCTACGCCATGGGACCCCCTGTCTAACTGCTCAAACATGCTATTTCGTACACTCAGGACCGATAGTGATGTTTGGCGAAGCAGCTGTGGTGGTTGGCGGCCCACAGTGTGCTGCACTTGTGTGAAAGCAGCAAGTCTGGACGCTGCAGCCCATGTGGCACTTGCTGGCGCCCGCACGCGCCTTTGAGGCACAGAGCCTAGGAAATATGAGAATGTGTGACATATTTATGTGGAAAATAGGTTCAGCCGTTTCGACGCGTTGAAACCTGGCTCTGGGGGTCTGGATGGTGCATCTGACTTTTGTGCTGTGAAAGATAGTGCATCCCGCGGCTGCGTCGTAGCGGTACAGATTCTGAATCTGATAAGTAATGCGATCCTTTTGCTGTGTCGCCTGGGCAGTTTCAAAATCCAAGGGCACGGGGTCCTCGTTTGAGAACCGGCACAAAAAAGGACCCCGCCTTGACAGGAAGGACCAGCGCATGACGACAGCCTAGACGCTTTGATCAATTATGATTGGCTGTTTGGCCAGTCTGCCAGCTGTGCCCCTAACCCCTAAAATGCAACGCGTTGGGGGGCTTCAGTAGCGATGCCAGCACAGGAATGACCTTGACAATTACGCAATTTCTGCGCATCGATAAGAAATATGCCATGTATAGAAGTAATGCTGGGCATCTGACCGAGTCCAGGGGGCCCAGCGCTCGCGCAGCGATCGGGGCATTGACCAATAACTCCAGCTGCAACATAGCTTCAACGACCTGAAGCACAGCAATAGTCAACGTGAAGACCAGCCACGCATTTCCCGCTGATACATCACGTCCGATTTGCTGTCTTAAGCGTCTTGGCGCTGGTGACGTGCAGGTGCGTGGTCAAGCTGCAATGGCAAGGATGCCATCGGCCACAGCAGAATTGGCCAAACACGAGCAAATCCGGCAATACACCTTTCAAAAATACCTGTGCCATGTTCATGGAGCTCTGACGGCTCGCGCGGAAGCGTGTGCGCGCCTTGTCAAATGCATGAAGCAACAGGTACCGCGGCCGCGCGCGATGCCAGGTTGCATGCGAAAACACAATTCCAACAGGCGCACGTTGATTCGGTGACCAAAACACGTATGTGCAGTAGATTGCCTGAACACCTGATGTTGTTAATGCTCTCGTACGCTGTCTTTTCTGAATGCCCGCGCGTTGTCAAGGTCATGGAGCACCATGGTCATGGAGTCCCCGAAGACACACATACGCATGGAATGGCTCGGCGTTGGCCGCATGCCTCGTGCCTATTCGTACTTCGGTCCCCATTCGCGTACTGTCAAGACGACTTCTGCACAAATATGTCAGTTGGTAAGTCAATCCGAGTTTTGAAGCTTTCTGGGAAACGGGCGTCGGGTGCAAGGGGTTCTAGTAGTGTGCATGACAGTTTGACCATTCAACTTAACCCTGCGGTTTAGATACCGAGCAGGTCACGTTCACTACTAAGGTAGCCGTGATAGTGCAAGATGACCACACTTTACTATTTTCCCATCCGTGGACTGGCGGAGATGATTCGTGTGGCGCTCTCGTGCGCAGGCGCACCGTGCGCGCCTCTCCACTTCGATGCGTATATCTCTGCCCTACCGCTGGCCTGCACAGATACATGTCCTCTGCTGTTGATGTAGATATGACGAGCGGAATGTGGTGCGCCCTGAACAGAAGGACGCAACAGTTGACCCGGTCATGTACGACGACGTGAAGACGGACATAGACGGCTTTCCGTTCGCACAAGTCCCAAGGTCCGATATCCCAACCTGTCTGCAAAAATGCACGCGTACGGGCATGATGTGTGTTAAATCAAGAATGGGCTACCTGGTCACACAGCGTTGCGTAATCATATAGACTCGACGTGGGGTTGTTGCGCTCACCTGGCCTTGGCATTCGCAGGTTGGTTGATGGGGACATCAACATTGCGCAATCTAACGCAATTCTCCGCCACATTGCCCGCAAGTATGATATGTATGGTTCCACGGAGGCTGACCATTGCCGGGTGGACGAAATTCTTGACGGCGTCGCAGCATTGCGAGGTAAATACATGGACCTAGTGTATGGCATGGCATTGGTACGTCCTGCGCATTCAGCATCCACGCGACAAACTGGACATGGCCTTCGCCTATTTGGTGACCTTGTATGCAAATTCCCAACCTTGAGAACGTCCGGTGATTGCACTGCAAGACCAAGTATTTGTCCTGCAATAGCCTTGACCATGTGCGCTACATGCATTGTCAGGACCCCATGCTTCTCGAGTGCACAGCAAAGCAAGCACACCGCTATCGCAAGTATGCACAGGGGTCCACAGCAGAACAGTCTGCAGCCATGGATCACAAACTTGGGAATCACCTGGGCTGCATGCAAAACGTTACGGTGGTGCAGGAGGATGCAGCAAAAGCCGAACACTGGGACAGCCATGGCAACCCAGACACAATGTCCAAGCGCAACGGTGGGGCCCACTGGGGATTCCTTGCTGCACTGCTCAAAGCTAGTGGCACAGGATTCGTGACAGGTTCAGCAATGACTGTGGCAGACTGCGCTTTGTTTGATCTAGCGGACAACTACATGCGTACCTTTGCAGACAATATGCGTGCTCAGGTATGTCACTGTGTCCATTTGAATCAAACCTTGCCCGCCTCAGTCAGCTTGCCTTTGGGGTGCAGCTTGGCGCGTCTGTGCTCCTGTATTTGAGGACATTGCTACTGTTTCACCGGTGTGGAGTGCATGCTGATCGACAGACCTGATTGCCATACGCACGCTAGTCCCACACTACCCATGGTCCTCGAGCTGCTTGGTGCATTCCAGTGAGGTGAATTCCAGTAAGCATAATCTTCCACATCGCGAGTTGAGGTGCCCAACACAATGTCAGCGTATCATGCACCTGACTCAGCGGCATGCACAACCTATCTGTATTGGTTCCATGGGACAGTGATGCCGTTATGCATATCATGTTGTTGCATGGCGTGCACCAAGCAACCAACCCGAATGATCCAGACTGGTTTTCACTGCAGCACCCTGCAATTGTGGAGCACTACGAGATGGTGAAGACTCAGAAGGGGGTCAAGGCACATCTTGAGAGTGGCAAACTCCATGAATACTACAACAACAATCGCCTTGGCTAGGCTGCCGTCCTTGTGGCCTGCCATGGCATTGGCTGACTAGTTGACAGAACGACAAAGGCCCATTGCTATGTCGCAGGTCTAACCAATGTGAGCGATTCCTACCGCCACCTGCAGCTGTGTATCCCAAATATTGGTGCTGCAGCGTTCGTTTGCTGCGGGTGAAAGTGCAAGTATCTGATGATTGAATTGCTTTATGTGTGAAACGCATCTCAGATCGCGACATTACAATCCTCGGATATGATTGGCTATGCTCAGATACCAGTGATAATGAAATTTGTTGTCAGCATCTTCTCTGTAACATGCAATAATGTTCAAGCAATCCATGGATTCTGTACTATCAATATCAATGTCTTGTGTGCAAATAGATAAAGCAGGTGTTCAGTTACTGTGGTGGCTGTACGTGCTCGTGTAAGAATGATTTGGTCGGCCACGCACGAACTGTGCATGGCTGGCGCATGGCCTTTCCCAGGCCTGGTCCCGGATTACACTGTGCCTTGCACCGGGCCCCATCTCGCCGCATGAACCTATCCAACATGGCCCACTGTTTCTTCCACCTTGTGGAGCATACATCTGTAACGTATCTATCCAACATGGCCCACTGTATGCATTTTCCTGACGGTGTAACTGCGATTGGTGTCTCGGTGTCTTGTCACCAACATTGGGGAATCAGTGACACATCTCATTGGCTGCTCACACATGAAGGCCAGAGGCTTGTGCTTTCCCTGGATAATGCAACAAGGTCTTGTCACATCTCCATCCATCACCCAATATGCTGAGGTAAACTCGGCTGCCTTCACGGGCCGCTAACATTTGCATGTGTACATCATCCTTTCGAGGTCCCCATCCAGGCCAGCTTGTTTTGCCCGGCTGCACCGCTCATACCAACCGATTACTTCACTTTCGAGCGTGCTATTCATAGCGCAGACTACAGACTGGTAAATGGCACATTACGTTTGCGCTGCAGCGAGCGGAGCGTCGACGAGTTCTGAGCTGTCATGCAATCTCACATAGCATTCAAATCACAGCACGTTGCACTCAAACACACAGTGTATGGCCGACAAGCCAAGCTAGCCATCCAACCAGCATCTTGGCTAGTACATGCGTTTGTTACAATCTGTATCTATTCCTGCTTTCCCCTGTTCTGGTTCGGCGGACACATCGCATGTGATGGCCACGACAGTGGTCGTCTCATTGCGCCCTTGTGCTAGAGATCATAACTTGCTTACGAAACGAAAGACGCTAGCATGTGTTTCTCGTCGAATGGCCCTTGTAGCGCCTTCATTCCTCGCTGTGGTGGATCCACGGACGCTGGCGAACAGCGTCTTGTCTGGGTACGGCTTGCCCACGGTTGGAAACGCTAAGGGATTCACACCATACGACAACTTTTCTAGCAATTACGAGTTTCTGTATCCCAAAAGCTGGGTTGCTCGGTGTGTTCCCGTCTAGAGTGCCCAAGCTTGGCGTAGAGGTAAAGAATCTGGAAGGCATGCCTACTACATGAATGAGAAATGCAGTGCGACCACCAACTGAACGTATGTTCTGACATGTGCAGTCAAAACTCGCAGAGACCAGGAGTTTACATCGCAGGCACGTTCTTGCACGTACGTTGCAAAAAAGTTACACCTGTTGTACATGCGAGCAGCAATGCTCTGCCAGCCTGTGTCACAGTGACGTTGACACCGTTGGCAGTCTGCGCACCCGTGTGAGCAGCAGCATCATCAGCAGTAACAGCGGCGCTGTGCCATTTACAGATTTCCAGACAGCCGACAAGGCAGTTGTAGAGGAGCTGAGTGTGCCCGGAGACGGTGATGTTATATCAGTTGTAGTGGCAGCCGCCGTTGCACCAGGTGCAGGCAGCACTGGTGGCACAGATAAACTCAGCCTTCCTCCGGCAAAGGCGATTAAGGTGGAAGAGGTTGAGCTAGATGGGCGCAGATATACATACTTGCAGTTTCCATCTGAGACGATCACAAACAGTGGCTACAACATCAAGCGCCGCAACTTTGCTGTGGCCAGCGTCAAGAACAACAAAGTGTATGCACTGGTCGCTTCAGCTAGGTCAGATCAGTACAACGTTGACAAGGCTACATTGTTGACCACCATCGTACAGTCGTTTCGTGTCCGGTGACTGTGGCAGTTGCAAGCTGATGTGCAATAATACGAACATTGTTACTTCACTCTGCCACCATGGTGACTGCTTGTCCACGAGAATATATGCCTGGAACGTAAGCATGGGCCTTCAGTTCACATGACTAGCCTGATGCTCTAACAGCTGTCACTCCCGGGGGCGGCGGGTGGGAGATTGCCTCGGAGACGCTTTGCCGCGCCGCAGCTGTGACAAGTGCACCAGTACTCTAGCCTAGTCTTACCAGCGCACAGCATTGTAAACGCTGCAACCTTTTGCCTGGAATCTTGCTCACTCGCATCTGTGACTTCGGCTGCTGCTTCGTCAGCCCCTGGGCTTCCACCCTTGACTCAAATTACGGAGTACAGGCCTTGCCGGAACCGGTGCTGGAGGCAGATACGGTCGCCAGTGTGGCAGAGCAGGAAGAAAGCGAAGATGCAGTGGTCTTACCTGGGGCTGCCGTCACTTACACTCGTGTTGCTGCTACTCGTCCGCCTGAGGGGGATGGTGGGTGGGTGCGATTCGTTGCTTACAGTCCTTGTCTGTCAATGACAGTTTGAAATGTAGAAGCAGAACACGACGTAGACAACAGCAGCGAATGTGAGCCACGCCTGGTAGTGAAGATGTCGTTGTACAGTCTGCTGCTAGAAGTCGCATGCGCTGCCTGGGCCCTGGGCACGAGTGCTGCACTCATGTCGAGTGCTCAGACACCCCTGTCGCCACCTGCGTGGCGCCATGGCCATCCACTGCAATCCATTGCACCATTTGCTGCGTCCTCAAAGTGAAGTAAGAATTCTGTCTCTTCACAGCTGCAACGCAGCGATCTCAGCTTTGTCAAAATCCGACCGCCACGACAAAATTACCTTCACTTCTGCTGGACTGAGTCTCCACGTAATTGACTCATCCGACCACAGTGCAGTTACCTCATGCATGGTTTCTAGCGTCAGCAACTCAACTACCTGACTTAAACGAGCAAATCGTTCACGAATTGGCTGACCCGTCACCTCGTGCAGGCCAGTACTCAGGGTTCTCATGTCCCTGCACAGACAAACGTGTCACAGACTTCCGGCAGCTGATTCACTCTCATGCCGTTGCACCAATATCACCCGATCAAACCCAGCAACATGCCCGCCTCCTGATCTGATACACTAGCGTGTGTGTGCACATCCGCTCTCGTCACGATTGCAGCGTCCAGCGCTGGCAGCAACTTGCGCAGGTGGCCAGCAGTTCGCACCTGTCTAGCAGAAGGCCACCCAGCGCGGTGAACTGCCGCATCTTGAGTGCGCCCTCGATACGAATCAGCAGTCTTGCCAGTAGGGCACGCGACACCTCCTGCTGTGCTTCAGAGGCGAGACCAGGTGTCATCAGGTCCCAGTAGTACTGCAAGCTGCTGCACAGCGGCGGCGGCCACCCAGGCTCCATCTGCACATGCAACAGTGCTGTCTATTAGTCGCGTCCGCGGCATAGGCATATGCACGACCAGATTTGACTAATGGCAGCGGTCGTAGTGGCGGCGCAGTGTTTGCGTGGTCTGCAAAATGGCCATAGACAGCCTGGTCAACGCTGTTGGACAGTAGTAGGAAGGTCAAGGACGCTGCACCAGCAGTGGGGATGATCACAGTGGTCACACCTCCATGGCCGAGTACTCTGCCTCAGACAGGTTGTAGTTCGCATTCTGCAGCAGATGCATGGGCTTTGCGAGCAGCTGCTGGATGATGCTGTCGGCAAGGGCTTCGCAGAAGCGCATGCACAGCTCCTGCAGCGCGGCGCCCGCTTGTTGCAGACTGTCAAGTGCGTTGCGCATGACCTCCGCATCTGCAGCCAGAGTGAACCTGCAAGAACGCCCATTGGCCATGGCATCTCATGCTGGTCCTATGCCGCATGGCACAGGTGCCTAGCTCCCCATGCTGAGCAGGGCGACGCACTTATGGACAGCCTGCGACTCAAGCGCCTCATGCATCTGTGCAACATACGCTGTGCTGAGGACGATGTTGTTTAGCGGTGCAGCGGCTGCCTCGATCGTAGCTGCATCAGGAGCTGTACCAGCCTTGAATGCGGCCACGACCGCAGCGGTGCAACCGGAGAGCGAGCGCGAGAGGGCCTCCTTGAACGCTGAGCGCAGCTGCTCCACCACCACTGTGAGGGTCATGGAGAAGCAGCGCATGGACGCTGTGGAAAGCGCGCGGTTCGCAGCTTGGCGAACCACGAACATGGTATCATCCAGCATGCTACTCATCATTGCTCCCTGCACTGATCGTACATTCACGACGAAGAGGCGAATCAGGTTTGGAACTGCGAGCATATGCTCCCGGAGCGTATGCTCCCGGAGCGTGTGGAATCACATGTGACGTGTAGTTTCAGTGGCCGTTGAACCGCATGAAAGCGGATGCAACGACCCTGAGTGATGCTCGGTGACTCCACATTACATTTGGTAATCTTTGCTGCGACTGGTCAGCAGGGCACAGGGCGGCACGCACAAGAGTAGCGAGGATTGCACAGCACAACCATACCTAGGTTGCAGGTGCCTTTGTTGGATCAGGGCTGTATTCAATTAATGAGTGTCCACGTGCTTTGGGTGTGTCCAGCCCTCGTCTGGGGGATGCCCATGGTGCAATAGCGGTGCGATGGCCTCAGCTGGGTGGCCCCACACAGTCGCCCCTGGAGTACAGTTTGTAACTGCTGTGCAATTGACATAGCAAATACCAGTGTAGCCATTTTGGCAGAAGGATGCAGCGTGTATGCATGGCAAAGGGGGCTGGACAGGGGCGCGCGGGGCGAGTCCGGGGTGCACACCGGGAGGAGGCTGTCCCATTCGATGGCCTTGGCCACACTTTGCTGTACGTACGCCGCCTCCAGGCTGAGGTACGCTGACTGTAGCTCCTTCACTGCATGTGTGTGAGCCCCGTCCCCTAAGACCTCCGCTAGGTCGCGTGGCATGGGTTTGGGGTGCACAGCTGCAGTTGATGTGCGGTGCAGAAATTCAAGGAACTCTTCTATGCAGGCCAAGAGCCCACGCAATTCATTTAGCAGCCCATCCACAGCCACGCTGTCAAACTGTGCTGCGGCAGCTGCAGTGCCTGTGACAGCTGCCACGACTGCGGGGAGTCCACGGGTACGTATGAACAACGCCACTATCCGGGGAATCTGCAAGGCAAAGACATAGTAACAGGATGTGTGTTCTTTTCAAACAGTGCATACCGCACATTGAAGGGCACGGGACTTGAACATGGGCGATCTCGCAACTGCACGCCGGTGTCAACACCGGGCTGGCAGCTAGGCACCTCATATGAGTGTCACCACACACGAAATATGTGACAATTACCCAATATATGTTCAGATCCCTTATGCCAGGTTCAGGCAGGTCAGTCGTGTCATTTCAATTCGTCAGCTCATGCAGGCTTGTTCGACCTGCAGTAGCGACCTGCAGTAGCGACAATGTGAAGCACAGGCGCAAGAATCATCTCGACATCAGACACAAACATTTTGACAGAAGACGCGCCAAGGTTGCAGCAAGACATGGCATGCTGCCAGTTGCACATACAGCTGTGCATGTGGGGGTGTGTGAGTGTGGGTGTAGCAGAAATATAGAGGGCTACCTTGTCGTCCAATGCCAGGGATACATCCTTTATAAGATCAATGACCCTGACTGTACCAAACGCTTCAGTAATAACTGGCTGGTACTGCTTGATGGCCGCTAGTACAGCCTTGAGAGTGGCTGCAAGCACTTCTATAAAGGAAACGCCTTCACTGCTCTCCTGAAGCCTCTTCTGCAGCTCATCGTAGATCTTGTCCGCATCTTGTTGGGTGCTACTGCAAGTGCATACCACATATCATTGCGATGTTGTGCAGCGCAGAGCAGTATGAGACATGGCTGCCGCATGCTTATTGAAACTGTCTGCGCGCCATACATTGAGATCCCTTTGTGTCCAATAGCTAATGATCTAGAATGCACGTAGTAATCGATGCCATGCACGGAAGTTGCTGTCAAATGAGCCATACTGGCATAGTCGATCTGGAGCAGATTCCCATCATCTGGCATCAGATGATTGTAAAATGGTCAGCACAACTATCGGACGAAACGCTTGGAAGGGGCTCTCGGTGTCCTTATCAGCTTGCAGCGGCTACGGCGGGTTTGGGCGGAATGCACCATGTGCACATCCCAGCGCGATCATGGTGAGCATACTGACTCGGAGCGTTGGGGCAAGGCCCAGGGAGCCAGGCATGGGGAGCATCGGCCATACCTCCGCACAAATGATAGCGCAGCGGCCATTCCCTCCTGTGGCACATCGAGGGGTTTATACAGCTTGAGAAATCGCAGCATGGCGCCCAGATCGCCCGCTTCCCGTGCAGCGCCGACTTTGTCTCGAACAACCTCCAGAAGCTTCTTCCGTGCCCGGTCAACAACCTGATCAGCGTATGCAGCAGACGGGAGTGGAACCGGCACGGAGGACCCTGCCGGAAGCTGCTCTTGGAGCTGTTGATACTCACTGATGCGAGCTGCCGCTGCTTCATAGTCCTGGCTGTCCAGTGCGGCTTGGACAGCAGACACACAGGTACCACATTCCAATGCAAGCTTGATTCGATCTATTGTGGCTACCAGGTTGGCCTGAGCCGTGTCAAGTCTACGCACTCGTTGAGACACCTGCATACAGTGTGAGGCACCGTTGCTCATATGTACCATGACTTGTTTCAATGCTAGCAGGGGGATGCACCATGCACGTTGCTACGGTCTTAGTGCCCCTTCACAGTATGGAATATGCTGCGGCTGTGCGAACCACAAAGTACAAAACCTTGCAGCTCAATATGACACCACAGACATACAATCCTCCACGTAGCACATACCTGTTCTGCTTCGGTGGCAGTTGACTGCACAGCTGTGGCGAGTTCTTCAGCCTCTGTGTGTCCGACATGTAGTACATCACTCATAGATGCGGTCAGGGACAGGAGCTCAGCCTCCATGTCCTTTCGGTTTCGAAGGCGCTTCTCAAGCTCCACCTACAGAGCATATGCGCATGAAGGCGACCAGTCAGCGATATGAAGGCTTGAGCAGAACGGTGGCGTTAGTGAGTTGACTGCGATCACGACACAGTGCACAGTCATAAACATCGGTTCCGGCTGTCTATTTCGCAAGCGAATCGAGTACACATGGATGGAGTCAAGATGCACGTGTCACCTGAATCCTTCTCTCCTGGGCCAGAACATCGTGGAAGAGCTTGTTGACCGATCCGACGTCTTGTATCTGCTCCACGTCAATGACCGTTTCAACGTGAGACGCCATGCTGCGATCTCTGACTGAGGAAATAGAGAAATTCTGAGCCACGCGTAAAGATTACATATGGGCCAGAACACTCTCGTGGTAGCGTCCATGCACAGATGTAGGCTGCGGCAGCAACTTGGCCTCGAAATCGAAGCGCTACAGAGTCTAAGATGCACATGGCTGTATGTTAGTCCGATACGTGACACAGTCTTGAATTACGCTGCTGCTAAGCGACTGCACCGACCGACGCTGTGTAGCCGATAGATCTAGCCCACCTGTGCCCGCATGCATGAGCAGCACACTTGTTGGCACACGCGGTTCCATCACATCTCATGCCACAAACAGCAACGAACACAAATCTGCTGAGGAAGAAGTCCCTGTGTATGCATGTGAGAATGTTGTGATGTGTGTCCGCTACACTCGTAACTGCTGCGTCGCTGTGACCGTTAGTTTAGTGCTTCCAAGGACGTCTATGTAGCCCTTAGCTTCTCAACATGATGCTATTATGTGTGATTGAGTTAGAGGGATGCTGCGCTCGCGTGGCCGTCACTTTCAAAAGGTACGAGGCTAGTACCAGAACATGTCGCCGTAGCCTCAACCAATCCGGCGTTACGGCCTCGAGCTCCATGTCATGCACTTCATAAGTATGACTGTTGCTGGGGACATTCCGGTGCTCCGCCGCATACGTATTGCAGTTCACTGCACTCGCGTTTTGAGGCTTGCGTCCGCTTTGCGAACATCACTACTCAGGCCGCGTTGTTGCACTTAGGCATTGCCATGGTCCATACAAAGTACTTCTGTACTATCGGAGCTTCGGTCGCCTGTGCTTTTGATGGAATTGGCAACCGCACGTTATCCGCGCGTTTTTTGCGCAATGTGCCGCAACCCAGCACTTTTCAGATGCCGTTCAAGCCATGATATATTGTGTACATGGAAAGCATGCAACCGCCCGGTGTTTCATCTTGAAGGCTGCGTTGGAATTAAGAGGCGGTGGCGTGTGCAGGAGCTCATGAAGCCGGAGTCGCCTTAGTCGGAACCGCGCGCACTCGCATCAGGCATGCCAAATATCTCATCAGGTTCCAATGGTCAGCAGGAGCGGGATGCGTACCGGGAGAAGCAGGAGCGCATGGAACATTTCGCTAGGCAATTCAATGATGATTCAGAGGGATTGCGCTTGCATCATGAGCTATGCAATCCTGCAGTAGCAGAAGCAGCCTCTCAATGCCGTGTCGTCTGGGCGCAGGTCAAAGGCTATCCATACTGGCCGGTATGACTTCCCATGATGTCCAGCGTGGTCGCCGTGCTTGGTGTTCCGACTTGCATCACCTCCGCAGCCTCACACTGAAATCGCAGCAATCATTCATCAATTCGGTACAGTCGTATTACCGATACAGATCCCTGCGGATTGGACGCATCTCACCCACTTGGGATGCCGTTTGTTGTATGCGGCAAAATAGTACACACACTCCGCAGCCGTTTAGTGAGCGTTTTGAGTTTCTGTAAGCAATTTGATGCTGCTTGTGATGAATGTGTGCATTGTAGGGCTTTGCGTGCTCGACTGGACGTTGATCGTGACCGCCATGTGCAAATGTCGTAGTTTTGTTCTCCCAGCACAAGCTGCTCACTACTCGCTGCTTAGTTTATTCACTCAATGGTAGAAGTCTCTTTGATTTATTTGGGCGGTTGGTTCGCGTTGAATCGCATCTTTCGCAGCAGCACAACATTCCGCGCGTCCCAGCATCACAGTCCGCCCCTCCACTCTGCGGTCGTCTTGGCTTCGTTGCAACTCCAGCTGAAGCACCAACGCCGTCCGCTGCAGGATGCCTCTGCGGACCCGTTGTGCTTTGTGGCCACGCATGCCGCATCATGCATGGCTTGCATGTAAGCTTGACGCTTCCTATTTGTCATCGTCATGCAGCTCTGCACCAACATGGTTTGGCGTTACAGTGGTCGCTGACACACCCGCTATTTGTCTTGCAGGCCCAAATACTCCTGCCGAAAGACGCCAAAATCAGATTCCGCGATACAGCACAGGAGTACTCTGAGAAGCGGATGGCAACTCACCGACCCGTGCATTTCTTTGTCACACGAGAAATTTCGTGGGTTTTGTCAAAGCAGGTGAAGAGCTGGGCACAGGGAGTCGCAGATGGCTGCCACACCAAGAATCGTATGAATGGCACATTCCGGGATTCTCTTCTGCAAGTTTGTGACCTGCTGTATGGACGAAAGGCTCCAAGTGGATTTGCAAAACCCACTCAGCCGGCAACACGCCAACGCTCAGCACCCAGCCCAGTCCGCCCAGCCCGTCAGCCCTCTGCATCGCCAACTGGCGCTGCATCTGCCCCGCAGACTCACTCCCCGCCGCAAGTGCGCTCGGTCCCGCGTCCCCGGCCACACAGCAGTGCAGAACATTTTGCGGAGGAGGTAGAGCGCAGCCGCAACGCCATCCTTGGAGGCATGTCTCGTGATGAGCGGCATCGGAGGCGAGAAGAGAGCCGCGCAACAGAAGTCGCCACGCAGCCATCTCCCAGTGACACATTGTCTCCTCCTGCTTCTATGGCCACACAGGCCACTGCCACAGTGAACACGCACCCTCCTCAGCAGAACCGCGTTGTGGCGATCTTCCCGCCAGCATGTTCATCGGGGGGGGCCGAAGGCGCATCCGGCGGACAAGGACCAGGGACCCCCGCTTCCTCTGCAGCTGCGCAGGAGCGTGACTCGGGAGGCGAGAATGCACCAAAGCGTCACACACGATCCCAAGGTGTAGCAGAGCTGGGCGTGTCAGATTTGCGCAACCTTGAACCGCGCAAGATACCTCGGCGGGGTGGCCCAACTGTGCCACATGTCACAACCTCCGGGATGGGGTCCAGGGGGACGGGCGACGGAGCCACCGGCAGGCCTCCCCCTGTTGAGACTCCACAGTCAGTTGGCACCGCACCGTTTGCCGACGCTCGCTCACACAGCGTGTCTGCCAGCTTGCCAGCTGAATTGGGCTCAAGATGTCCAGTTGGGTCACCTCGGAGCGCGCAGGCGGGGGAAACACCAAGGGACGGCCTGACTGTGCCCAACAGTGGCTCTGCACGGCAGGCGCAGTCTGCTGGGCCCGTGTTGAGCACGCCAGAAGTGTTGCCTTGTCTGGCAGACGTGCCATGCCTGCCGCAGCCGCCTTATGACGATGCAGCGGGCGGCAGTGATTCTGTCAGGAATGCTGCTGATTCATCAGTCGCGCGGGCATATCGGGGTGATGCGGCCACGGGCCTTGGGGGTATGGCTGCTTGCACGAGCATGCACAAGTCACCAATGGACCTCAGCGTGGGCCCTGAGCCCAAAGCGAGCCCTCCCGTTGTCTGCCAGGAGGGCAGCTATGTGAACGGCCCCAGTCCGCGGAGCGCTGATCCAGTCCAGGCACCTGCTCAACCTTCAGCATCCATCAAGCTGCATGAAGCTGAGGTTGCGTGCGTTGTTGCATGTGACGTACCACCTGTCCCCGCAGCAACAAATGCAATGTCCAGCCAGGAAAAGCACATGCCGAACAGCCTGGCCGCAGCACCCGGCACTGATGATGCAGTGTTGTCTGCAGCACAAGACATCAGACGTGATTTTGCGTTGCAACATGACGCAGGGAATGTGCCTGTCCTGAGAGTCGCGTTGCCCCTGCCTAAGCATGATGTCCGGTCACCTGGTGGGGTAGACCAGCCACAGCCGACAGTTGGAGCGGACTGCAGCCGCAGCATTGCTGTCGTAGTCAGCGGTGAGAACAACAAGTGCGGGGTCGTGGTACAAGGGCAGCAGCCATTGCGGAATGGCGCAGCATTGGCTGCGACACCACGGGCATCCCCAGAGGGTCTGGTGTCGCTTGCGTCTCAAGATGAGGACATGCGGGATGTGGGGGGCTCCGTCAATGGGGAGGAGGATCCTGGCGTCGAGGCCAACAATGCTGAGATGGCAGTGAAGCGCCCGCGGCGGGCTGCTCGCGCACGGAAGAATGCACAGGAGCTGGTGAATGGCGAGGCGGCTAGGGGGATACAAGCGCCGCAGAAGAGTGCAGACCGTGGAGGGACTCGCAGTGCAGATGGTGGATCCAGAAACACCTCCAGCCAACGGTGAGTTTTGCATTGCTGCTGTGATGTACTGATCGTGCAACTCAAGCGTGTGCATTGGTAGCACGTCTCTGCCAAGGCTGATGAGGGGCTCCAGCCTGTTTGTTCATTGAATATGTCATGCAGGGCTGGCGGTTCCACACCAGCAGCCCCGCCATGTCGCAAGTCTGCGACTGCCGTGGCTGGTGCGCCAGAACTGCAAGCGGCTCGCCGCACCCGGTCTGCAAATGCACCCATGTCGGGGGGCACTGTCGCGTCCCCAGCCGAGGCAACTGGGCAGCGTCCCCTGAGCCAGGATGCACAGTTGCACATGTCGGTAGTGCTGACTGCTGCAGCTGCAGCAGCTCAAGGCGATGTGTCATGCAGTGCGCATGTCACTCCACATGCAGTTCTAGAGCAGCTCGCTGTTCTTCAAGCGCAGCCTCAGACTGAAGAGAACTTGCGGTACACAAACCAGCTGCAGGCGATGCTACAGGTGTGCACACTTGGGACTGATGCCTTTTCATTGCTCCTCTACACGTTCTTGAGTATTGCTGGTCCTCGTGATGACATGCCTTTCCTGCCAAGATTAGTCTGTGGACCGCATGGCTGTGCACAGCTGACTGTGTGAGGAGTGAGACACAGATGACGACTGAAAAGGCACTGTCTGCTGCAGAGCTCGCAGGCGCAGGCAGTGGTGGATGCAGCCGGTGTCATCAGGAATGCTCAGGCTGCAGCTGTGGCTGTTGGACCTACTGTGGCAGCGCCCGCGCAGGCCCCGCCCATCCGGCCAGCAAGTATGCTGCCTGTGGCAGAGGCAATCCAGAGCATATTCAGCCGAGACTGTGATGTCACTGAAATGAAGGAGTTCTGGCTGCCACATGAGTACTTGCTAATGCGCACGTCGCAACATCAGCATTCTGATGTTAACAAGTATCCGCCAGAGTTAAAGCCGAAGCGGCTCCGCAAGGACGTGCAGGTGTGGAAACATGATCTGCTTGCCAATTCTTGCATACAATATGTTTGCCGGCCTTGTGTGTTTGATGTGTCTCTGTTCGGGTCTCGGCTATGCGTCAATTGCTCTCGCTGAACATCTGTGCTCGTGCAGATCTGCAGCTGCACTCGGAGGGAGGAGTACAAGAACAGCGATACATACTGCTGTGGCGATGGCTGCTTGAACCGGTCTGCTAGCATCCTGTGTGACCCGCGTTCATGTCCATGCCGGGGCGACTGCCAGAATAAACCATTCAACCTCCGCAAGCATCCATCATTTGAAGTGACTCTGACCGAATCAAGGTTTGCTCTCTGTTCACCCACACTCCCTCAATGCTGATCTGACAGCATCTGTGCAAGGCCTTGCACACGGCTTTTGCACTGTGCCGTTGCGCAGAACATTACAGCAAGGGCACGCAGGTGCAAAATCATGCCTGCAGGCTGCATTTGTGCTACCCGACACGTTTGTGTCCTCAGCCGTGTCAGCAGTTCAACTGAAATCCGGCTGTATGAAGTTGCACTCACATTCATGCCATCGACGCCATGACAATGATCAACTTTGCAGGGGGAAAGGCCTGTTCGCACGTGAGGCGATACAGAAGGGGCAGTTTGTGGTAGAGTACACAGGGGAAGTGGTGAATGAAACCGAGCGGTTAGCACGCATGGTCAAAGCGCGCAACAACGGAGTGCTGCACTTCTACATTATGGAGCTCTCTCCCGGACTATACATTGATGCTGCGCACGTTGGCAGTAATGCCCGGTTCATGAACTCATCCTGTGACCCTAACTGCGAGACTCAGAAGTGGAAGGATGCAGCGACAGGTGCGCTATAGTCCGGCATGACAGGCATGAGATGTGTGTGTCACTGAATGACCTGCTGTATGCAGACCTTAGACTCCTCCAGTGCGCTGCAGAAACAGTCTTGTTGGAAATGCTCATGGTACCATGGTGCAGGTGAGACGCGCATCGGCCTGTTCACAACACGACCTGTCCACGCAGACGAAGAGCTGACGTATGACTACCACTTTCAGCATGCCGGGCTGCAAACAGCGGCGCAGGGGTTCCGGTGCATGTGCGGTAGCGTAAACTGCCGGGGGACAATGGATGAAAACCCGGAGCGTATGCGCGATGCGGGGCGCCGCGTGCGCATCAAGTGGGATGATGATGACAAGTGGTATGAGGGATATGTGCTGCGGTACCATCCGAACACACGCAAGCACACCATTTACTACCCCGTAGATGGGGATGCTGCGGGCACACAAGAGACGCTGCTCCTGGATGCTGTTGAACACGAGTGGATGGACGATGCACTGACAGCGCAGCTTCCAGTCACATCCGCCACTGCGGCGGCACCCGGTCAAGTGGCGCGGCTGCCGCCCCAGGTGCCGAATGTCAACCCTGCGACAGGGAAGCCTGCAGGGCAGGCGGCGGTGGACGCCACCCACGAGAGAGCGCGTTGGGAGGAGGCGCAGACAGTAGCCGCAGAGCAGCAGGCGAAAGTAGCAGCGGTTGAGTGTGCTCAAGCAGTTGTCTCAGCAACACAGCTAGCATTACCGGCCGCATCAGTGGCCCCGGCGATGTCAGCCGTGCCTGCATCAGCAGCAGCAGCTGCGGCAAGCGATGCGCAGCGTGTGCCGCTGCCGCGCCCGTTGCCCATGCGCCCACCAGAGCGTGGGGCTGCACCGGAGCCGGTGTCAGCCATGCCGGCAGCACCAGCAGACGGGCTGGAGCTGCTTAGCAGTGTGGCGGCAAGCCTCCCGGATCGGTCGCACACTCCTGCAATAGGACCCACGGGTGAGCACCTGGTGCCCTGACACATGTGGCCCTATGCTGCAGCCCGGTCAC
This sequence comes from Ulva mutabilis, assembly GCA_900538255.1. Lineage (NCBI taxonomy): Eukaryota > Viridiplantae > Chlorophyta > Ulvophyceae > Ulvales > Ulvaceae > Ulva > Ulva mutabilis. The sequence goes on along the minus strand of UNSF01000149.1, from coordinate 89,525 downwards.
CTGCAGTTCTGTCAGTGCAATGCATAGGGTATGCTAGTCTTGCAGCTGGTCCCCCAGTTGGTCCCCTGTGTCAGTGAACAGTTAACCATCTGCATGCATGAATCGCTCGTGCAGTCAGCAAGCAACGTGCATGCTGTGCAGGAGCCACAGACGCAGCGAAGGTGACAACAGAAGGCGGGGCTGGCACCGCAGCAGTGGCAACAGACAATACGGCTGCAGATGCTGCCAACCCTGCTCAGATGCCTATGTTCGCTGTGCTGGCGCTTCTGCAGCCGCGGATCACGGACACGTCGCAGCTCCAGCGGGCACCGCTGCCAGCAGCAGAGCACGCAGCGCCTGCCCCACAAGTCCCTGCCCCACAAGTCCCTGCCCCACAAGTCCCAGTGCATGCCCTCGAGCAGCAGCAGATTGTGCAAAATCTTCTGAGCTCATCAGTGGTGCAGCAGCAGGCGCTGGCGGTCATGGCGGCTGCGGGTGCGCCGGCGGGTCCAGCAGTGCCAGACAGGGTGACTCAGCCACAGCCGCAAGCACAGCAGCCAGTTGTGCCAGCCTCTGATGCCCCTGGGGCGAGCCATACCATGGCGATTGCAATGCCTACAGGGCAAGCTGCCGTGTCACCGGTGTCACCAGCACAGGCGGACACTCCGACCACGTTGCCGCAAGCCGTGCATGCAATGCGGACGATCTCGCCAAGCCCGGCCAGCGAGGCGCCGCAGGTGCTCACGCAGGCAGCGTACCCTAGCAGCAGGCAGCAGCACAGTACAGCAGGGCAGGGGGTTGGGTTTCCGGTGATGAGTCAGTACCAGGCGCTGCAGAAAATGCAGGCCAGCATGCATGCACAGGCCCACGTTCCGGGTCAGCAGCAGCACCATCAGCCCCCTGCCGCGCAGTTACAGTCTGCGCAGCAGCCACAGCAGCAGTCTTCGCAAGCCCCGCAGTCGCCGACACTGACACATGCGCAGCAGCACTCTGCCACCCAGCAGCAGGCAGCTCAGCAGCAGCAGGCCGTGCAGCAGGCGCACATGCAGCAGCTGCTGGCAGCAGCAAACTGGCCGCAGCACACACCGGCGACCCTCGCCGCCTCAATGCAGGCGATGCTGCAGCAGGTGGTGGCTGGCATGCAGCGCGGTGATGCCAACGCTGCGCTCTCCATGCAGCAGCAGCAGCAAATGCACCGGCTGGTCGCGAGCCTGCCTGTGCAGGCACAGGCAGCGCAACCCGATGCTGCCCAGCCAGCACTGCGCTCTGCTGTGCCGCATGCTCTGCCATCGGCCACGGCTACAGGCGGCGGGCACCAGCATGCCGCCGCTGCTACTCAGCGCAACCCAGGGGCGTCCGGCGCCGTGCCGGTGCAGCACTTGGCGCTGGCCGCTGTAGGCGCGGCGGATGCCAGCCGGTCTGCACAGCCGCAGACTGCACCGATGGCAGCGGCCGCACAGGCGGCTGCGGCGTCCCTGTTAGCGACTACCCCCCGCAGCCCCAGCACGGCTGCACGGTCGCTGCGGGAATCTCCCTGTGCGGCTGTGGCGCATGCTGCGGCTGCAGCAGGGAACGGTCAGCATGGCAGCCTGCAAGTACGCGATGGCCATTTCCCCAGTTCGTCAGCGTCAGCGGCGGCATCAGCGGCTGCGGCTGCATTACGCGTGGCAGAGCCACATGGCGTGTCCACGAGCACGCAGGCTACATCAGGGGGTGTGTCGGACCAGCTCACGGCAGCGGTTCAGATGCTCCACACGACAGGCGACCAGCATTCGCCGGCGCATGGAGGCACCATTGCGGACCAGGGGGCAGCTGCACCGCATCCCATGCGATTTGCAGAGCAGCTGCAGCGGGGCACCGGAGATGCGCGGGCAACACCTGTGGCAGGTGCTGCATTCGGCCATGCTACATCCGGCGTGCATGAGGCTGCAGCTGCGTTAGCGCCTGTTGCCACTGCAGCGCTGCCCGCAGTGCAAGCCCGAGGTGGGTGTACGAGTGCATTCATCGTCAGCGGCGCTGCATCACCAGTGAGATCAGTGCCAACCAGCAGTGAGCATGTGATGCACGCAGCGTCGGCAGCAGCTGCGGCTGCACCGGCGCAGGTGTCGCAGCAGCCCAACGGTGCTGGGCAGTCAGTGGTTGCAGAGGGTGCCGCGGCACCAAGCGAGGGCGGTGAGGCGGCCACGCATGGCCATTGGCTACTGGCGCTGCAGGTCAGCGAGGACACGATCCGGACGTGGTACAGTTACGCCCGTGACCAGCTCAAGATAGCTGACCCGCTGCATGAGGCGCACCGTGGAGACTTCATGAAGTTCATGAGCGACCTGCAGACGTCGATGGCGATCCACCAGTACATGTCACAGGCACGGTCCCAGCCGCAGCACGGCGCTGCAGCTGCACCGGCGCCGGTGATGGGCCACATGGTCGCACATGCAGCGCCATCGTGGCCGGGTGCTGCGGCAGGCACACAGGCGCAGGCTCAGGCGCCACATATTCCACATTGGGGATTCCGTCCACACTGACAGCTGGCCTGACGGGCAGGGCCGTCAGGCTGGGTATCGCTACGTCAGGAGGCATACCAGCGGCTTTTGCGGGACTGCCATGGGATCAGGGATTTGTTTGACGGATGAGCAGTGCTCGACCACATTCATGAGTGGCGCGTGGGGTGCTGTAAGCTCAACCGTGTCAGCCCATATGTTGTGGGGTAAGGCTGTGTGCCGAATCGTGTTCTGATGTTTTTCGTCTTGCTGTGCACAGGTGGGCGAGCCTGTGCATGCATGAAGCCTTTGCAGAGCCTGAGGCTCACGCAGGAGATCCCTCCTGTCTGGCGTATTCATGCATGATCTGCGAGTACTTGCACAGAGCTTTTGGAGGTGCATTGGACATGATCGTCTCGGCCGTGTAACTTGACCCCAGCATCTCAACCCCATTCGTGTAACATTTACTGTTCAGACTATTACTTTCGCTTTGCAGTGACACGCCCATTGTTGCCTTTTTTTACTTTGCACAGCGACCCACGTGCACTGTCTGCCTTCCCTGAACTCCTGATTTTCGAGTTCCTGAACACCCCTACACCTTCATCAGTCTCCGCCTTACTATCATCCCGATCAGAGCTGGAGTCATACTGTAACATTCGTTTCTCTACTGTTTGCCTGGAGATCCCACACCGGCCTCCTTTACCCTCTATCCGAGCCTTTGTTTTGTGCGTTGCCTTGCTCAGTGTAGCATGCGGTGCTTGCATAACAGTATCGTCATCCTCACCATCCGCAGCTTGGGCTGCCGCAGCGACCAACAACTTCATTGTGTCTTTGTTGCAAAATTTGCCAGTGTGGGATGCAACCTTGACTTTCTTCCGTTTCTTCCTTCGAGCTGCGGAAATTCCACTCTCGGAGTCATCAGCTTGAAGCCCAGCTTGGTCTGCATCTGTTGCTGCCCCGACAACTGCAGAGTCGGTTAGGTGTTCACATGACCCATCAGGCCGAGAACGCTTTTTGGGGCCACGGTCCGTACATTCCCCTTGTATCACTGTGGCAAGCGTTTGCCCGCTTCCACGTGTGTCAATTGCATGCAACATCTTGTTGGCATCGACCTCCAATTTGTGCGCCCTGTCCCCTGCACATAACGACGACAGATTGGTTCCCCGCCTCTACTGGTCCGCGGCTCAGGCCAGATGCCACCTGCGCTACAGGAGCATTCAAGCTGCACAGCAGCAATGTGCAGCGCACCAGTGAAATCCCCGGCAAGAAGTTGGTCTGCCTCAGCAGCCTTCCCACCCGTCCAGCCTGTGGACAAAGACTTGCCCTCGTTCTGAGGCCTAAATGCATGCACAATTGCCTCGAGCTTCGCTTCTGTTATAGGCCACCTGTCTGCTGCAGCGCTGTTCTGCAGGAAGAAGATGCTGCTATCCGTATTTGCCACTCGAAACTGGCTTGCCCTGCACGACAACCTTGGTCTCTGCCTTGCATCTGTGCAATCAAGACTGCCATGAAGACCCAGTGGAAAATTCCCAGAGCGAGCTCGGGTGTATGTCAGCAAACAGAGCGGCAGTATGATGCTGGCAGAGAAGATCAAGCCGAGCGCACCTGTTGTGCTGGGCACCTTCACAGTAGCCGTGCTCTCCAGCTGGCAGCTGCTGGTGGTGCATACAGAGGTCACTGTTCCGCAGTGACAGCCAGCAGTCTGATTCCTCCCATGCCGGGATGACAACCACAAACATTAGAGGCTCCTGCGCATCGTGGTGGCAATCAGACGCCTAGCAGTCATCATAGGGCGGTGCTGTCCATGGGAACGCTGGTTTGCATGCTGATGAAAGTGCGATACACACCTCACTCTGCAGCAGCAGCGAAAACATGTGCGCCGCCATGCGAGCTACGCAGTCCTTATCAAACGGCGGGTTGGCTTCGAAAGAGCCCTTTTGTGGCTTGAAGTGGAAGAAGGACCCAACGGAGCCGAAAGGGGCATCGGTGTCGGGAAAGAGGGAACAGAAGCGCGGCCATCTGCAGTTGAGAGGAGATGCAAAGCACTCCATGCATGTGTCGAAGTGCTTGTGAAGCGTGTCCAGCACATGCGAATGCACCGCTGCCTGCATGCGTGTGCCCTTTGCATCAGCAGATATGCTCAATTCTGTGTAACACACACAGAAATTGGCGTGACTTATCGTGCATGGTTCACAAGCCAATGCAGCACATGCTCTGGAAGGGCTGACGCAGGATTTCCGTTCAAACATGGAAACACCGGTCCCAGCGGGGGCGGCACAGTACATACACGGCAAGCATGGGCGGCCTCATGCTGATGCTGCAGTTGCAGTGTGAGTCAATAGCTCAAGAGTGCTGTGAGAAGGCAGTGCATGCCTGGAAGCCACCGCCCCGGTAATGAGTTCCCTGTAGACTGGAATACCTGAGCAGCAGGGCCATGGCTGCGTGTGTAAAAGCTGTTGCATCGTGTGCCACTGCCCCTGCCGTTCGAGCATACAGCAGACGCAGCTTGTCATAGTGTGTCTTGTTTATCTCAATTGTCACCCCCAAACATGTGAGCTTCAATTTTGCCACAGCGCCCTGCCGCCCGGTGAATGGTGTCACCTGTACACGGCCACTTCCAGGGACGGGCCGCCGAATCTGCACGTGCAAAAGCTATTGTAACAGAGATCACGGGCGGAATCTATGCATCTGATGTTTGATGCTATGCATGCATGACCAGTGCAACAGCATGCTCATGCCACCTCAAACCGCAGTCTTTATCACACCTTGTCCACCAGCCGAGCCGGAAGCCGATCCAGCTCAGAGCAGATGGATTCAGCAAGAGTGGCGTTGACTCCCGAAGCCGTCAATTTGCGTTTGAGCTCTTTGAGTGCGGCAGAGCTATTGGTTGACAGTGGTAGGACAATGTCTGCGCCTTTGTTGATGCCAGCACGCCGTGCAAACAGCCACGCCTCAAAATGTTGGAACCATTTTTTCCCAAGATGATCTGCGGTGAGCTGTGAAAAGGTGTTGGCCAGTTGTGCCACAGCCCGGTGCTTGGCAGCCTCGGTTGCAAGATCTACTTGCTTCCTACAGCAGCACTGCCAATGCGAGATGTTTCGATGGGGGCCTCCTTATCCTAAAATGGCATAGAATGTAATGACAGGGGGCTGCCGGTTTGAGCCCTGCAACGGACACGACGAATGGCATCTGGTGAGGCGTGCATACCGTTTTAACGAGTTCCTGGTTGCTAGCTCCGACTGTGATATCCAGACTCCCTCTGATTCAGCTATCCATGCGGCCTTCAGATCCAGCAACCTTTCTGGAACCTGTGTCAGCTCTGCAACGCCCGCCTCCGCTGAAGCAGATGCGGCATTCTTCTTCACACGGTCAGGCGGAAACCGCACGCCAACATCGCGTGCAGCAGCATCATGTGCGCTCTTGGACCCCAGGGCTCGCAAGATGGCATCTATCTGCGCGTCGCTCATTCCTCGGTGGCCAAATTAACGAATTCAGTCACAAGTGAGCGCTTCCTGCAGGGCCACGTCTCCGGATGCCAGCGAGCTAGCAACAGACATATCAAGGGTGTTTGAGCCAAGCCGATCGCGCCAAAGCTGTTCTTGCCGGAACATTTCTTGTACAAGGTGGCACCGACACAGCATGCGGCAGCCCGATCTGTGCGTCATGAGCCGCCTAGTGGCGGGTGGTGCGCAGCTGCGCAGCGTCACCGACGACTCGGCGACGAGAAACGAGCTTGTGCTTGCACGATGCTGGCAACACACAATTTGGCTTCTTCTTGTTAACTTAGGCTTGCCATTTGTGGTTGACGTGTGTGTATGCCGAGCTCGGAGCGTGCGAAAATTCGCGTAGATCAACGGAAGCTCGTCGCTGCATCTTGAATGACAAGACGTGCACCGTGAAGTGAACCAAGCTATGGCCGCGTTACTGCCTTAATTTCTCTGGCCGTGCTTGAATTGCAGGACGTACACTTGGTGGTCCAATCGCCATGCCGCGCTTCGACGACATTTCAGACTACGCAGCGTACGACGATTACGACTGCGATGATTACGATGACTACGATGACGTTCCTCAGAGCAAACACTCCAAGCCTCTGGCGGTACGAGGGCCACCTTCAAGTTTATGCCCATGGTGGATACTGGACACGGTTGTGATCGGTGACTTGTGCAGGCAGCCAAGCGCAAGCCAGCTCCAAAAGCCGCTACAGCTGCAGGAAAAGGAGGTATGTACATCAAATGGCTATGTGGGGCTGAGTGCTTGCGCTGCGTGCACAATTCGCCAGCCAATTGCAGGTCGATACTTAAACCAGCACCTCCTGCATGCTTACGATATCCCAGGAAACCAAGCTTTGAACCCTCAGTGAAAGCTTCCTGCCTATATTCTCAGTCACGCGCTAAATTGCAGCGGTGAAGACAAAGCCAAGCAAGCCGGCTGCTGAAACGGAAAACAACCTGGCCCAACCAAGTACAGATGCGACTGTCCCTACCTCAGCGACGGCTGCTCCTTTCACAACCGCAAAAGCAGCGAGCATCCAGCCACCCACCTCTCCCAAGGCAGAACGCAAGGCCACGCAAGACGGAGCTGGTACGGCTGTCCAGCACCCTTGGAGGTCCGTGTGAATGCCAGGCCGAGCTGCAGCTGCGGACCACAAGAATACCCCGCTGGAAGACCGATAGACACTACGAAGTCATTTGAACAGCTGTTTCAGCTCACGTTCAACCTGCTCGTGCATAGGCTGGTCATGGCAGCAGTGTTGCACACATGCAGCAGTGGTGCATATGCAGGAGCGGGGCCGTCACAAGATGGGGCAGCGCCCCCCACTCCGCCCAAGCTTCCTCCGTATCAAGACCCTGCCGCGTACCAGCATTCAGCGTCGATCCGGCAGCTGATACAGCAGCATTCACCTGCCAAAGCGCCTCTGCATGTGGTCGTTTGTGGTCATGTAGACTCAGGAAAGTCCACCCTTACAGGCCGCCTGCTGCATGATCTGGGCTACCTTGACCAGCGGCAGGTGCGCAAGAACCAGCAGGGGGCGCAGGCTGCGGGCAAGGCGTCGTTCGGATGGGCATGGGCGATGGACGAGCGGGAGGACGAGCGGGTGCGCGGCCTGACCGTCGACATCAGCACCCGTAACATAGAGACGCCCAGGTGAGTCCGGCCGCTCACTGCAGTGCGCGCTACAGCACTCTGCAGCTGCACAGAGCGGAAAGTGTCCCAATTTCTGTGCATTGGCTGGTTGCACACAGTGGTGAGCGGCGGGCAACTTCTCTTCAGGGACGAGTCGTGCTGTCCTGGAGATGAGCATGTTTCCAGGGCGCACGGCACTGACTGGGCGTTGTGCACAGCTGTGACCCCTGCACTATGCCATGCAGCATCCAGTGCGTGATGTCGGTGCTGTGCCCGACATCAAAACACACGTGATGCGGGCACAGCTGAGACAATTTGTCGAGGCACGTGCGTGTGGTCCGTGTTCGTGCAAAGCCTGCGGACCATCTGAGCCAGAGAGTCTTCATCCAAGCCAAACAGCATGGCGCCACAGAAACGCCCCAGGGGCATGCTGCGCTAGTGCGGGCAGTCTTGCTTGCATCTCTGTGTGCCCCCAGCGGCCGCTTTCTGTGCTGTATCTGGAGGCCGGCCGGCCTGCAGGTTCGCAGTCACGCTGCTAGACGCTCCCGGCCACCAAGACTTTGTACCCAACATGATCACCGGGGCCGCTCAGGCAGATGCTGCACTGCTGGTCATTGATGGCGCGCCTGGTGGATTTGAATCCGGCTTTGGCAGCAAGTCTGCACCGTCACCGGGAGCTCCAGCTCGCTCAGGACAGACGCGCGAGCATGTATACATTGCTCGCAGCTGTGGCGTGAAGCAGCTCGCTGTTGTGGTCACGAAGCTAGACACCTGTGGGTACAGCCAGGCACGGTTCGAGGAGATCAAGGCGCAGATGGGGCCGTTCCTGAAGGCGTCAGGGTTTGCCCGGCCGCTGTGGCTGCCTGTGTCTGCTCCGCAAGGTGAGAATGTGTACGACGCGCCGCGGGACCCACGCCTGACGGCCTGGTGGCCGGCCGGTGCCAGCCTTGTCGAGACCATTGACAAGTTTGAGCCGCTGAACCGGCTGACAGGTGCCGCCCCCAAATTCATAGCGCTGACAGCACCGGTTGATACTTGTGCCTATGATGACCCTGCGATGTGTCACGTGGCACATCATGTTGCTTTCTTGGGGTATGCCCCAGGCTGCAGTGGTTGACCGGCTTAACCGCCGATGACGATGGCAGCAGATCGTTGTTCTGCATTTGTCGCTGAGGTGCATTTCCATGTGCAGAGTTGCCGCTGCGGATAGTGGTGGCGGATGTGATCAGCCGGCAATCACTGGCTGGCAAGGTGGGTGTCAGCGGCAAGCTGGAGGCGGGCGTGGTGGCCACCGGGAGCCGCGTGCTGCTGATGCCGCAATGCGCCACTGCTGTGGTCAAGGAGGTGCAGGTGCAAGGCATATCGCGGCAGGTGGCAGTGGCCGGGGAGTCTGTAGATATCGGCCTGGATGCCGCACCTCCCGATCTGGAGCCTGGATCTGTGCTGTGCCACCCGGAATTCCCACTGCACTTGGCCACGCGATTTCTGGTATGCATCTGCCGGCACGGGCCTTGCTGCATGGCCTTTTTTCCTGTTGGTTTCTTGAGATTTGAATCGAGTAAGTATGTCTTGGTGGTCGCATAGGGTTGCGAAGTGTGTCTCTCGGGATAGCTGCCATATGTCTGCTGAGGGATATGTCGGACGCTGAGTGCACTGCTGGTTCCAAGGTTGTAGCGCTGTGTTTGTGGGCACAACAGTCCCTCGTGAGTAATGTACGTTTGCAGGGGAAAGTCCTGGTCGTGGATTGTCCACGGCCAATCATCCCAGGGCAGAGGATGGTGCTGCACATGCACTGCACAAGCTCTCCATGCCATATTCTGAAGCTAGTAGAAATGATGGATTCCAAGACAGGGAAAGCAGTCAAACGTGGGCCAACATTCCGCTTTCTGCTGAAGGATCAAGTCGCACGAATCGAACTCGAGTTGGACAATGGTGTGTGCATGGAAGTGCTGGCGGGCACATGCTTGAACCGATTTGTGCTACGCATGAATGGGATGATTGTTGCAATTGGCAACATACAAGAAGTCATAACTGCGTGATTATTTTGAATGCAACTGCTATGCAAACAGCAGCAATGGGGCGCCAGCACCGCCGCAGATGTGGCCTGAGACATTAGATCCACCATTCACATTGCATCATGCGCATCCGATGATTTCTGCTGCTGCAAATGCGTTCACCATTCAGGCTGACTCCCAGTTGAAGTGTACGACTGTACCCAAAGGCACTCTCTACGCAGGGTCATGTGTCACAATGTGATAGATCAAGGCCACAGCAGCGCCGAGGAAAACAGCAGGAAACAAAACAAACAAACAATCTGAACAAGCAGCACAGAGTTATGTGGCAATCCCATCGGACGACCGACTCCCCTTCATCGCGGTAGCGTGGTCACGTACGAGGATCATATATGCAAAGTAGCACCTGCGCAGGTAGTGTGAGCGACGCATAGCTGGTGCAGTCTGTGACCTGGCGATTGGTCTCAGATCTTCAGGGCACCGCGGACATGATACGTTGGTTTTGATGCTCCATAAAGTACGCAAGATGGCAGGCGATCGATGGTAGTGATCCAACGCACTTGTCCCACGGCTCGTGCATGCATTCGCTACAGTCGATGGCTGCAGTCGGAGAAGACCACAATGCGTAAGGCACCACGAGCTGCACAGTGAAATAATTCTGGAGCTCCTGCCTGGAAGCGAGATGCGCGAAATGCGACACGCAGCATCTCAGGTTTCTGCAACATGTTCTGGCATGCACGGCATCGCGCCAAAGCTCACGGTCCAGCAGTTTCAAGCAGTGAAAATGTGGATTGCCCAGCTCCGTGAGCGCAACGGCACGCCACGCTGCAAGCCTTGCTATGTTGCGCACGAGACACTTTTGGGCCTGGCGAGCACGCTAGAGACACACAGGGATGTGCTCGGGATGGACCTGCGTCGTGACTTTGTGCCCAGCATGGGCAGGCCTGGCGTTCAATAGTAATTGCTGAAGGCAACGGCAAGCTTTGCAGGCCCAGGCCTTTCGCAAGGTCAGTACGGAGGCTGTAGTGTTACATGGAGGTGAACGCAAGAGCCCGGCAATGAGGGCAACAGCAGGAAAGCAGACGACCAAAACCCCGCAAGCAGGCAGCAACAAGCAGCAACAGTCCCAGGCGAAAAGCCACAACGAACCGACACAACTGACACAACCACACCCGCGCAGCCACACATGCGCACACCACCGCACCCTGGCTGTCATGCAAGCGCGCGAGCTCTGCTGTCCGGTGCAGAAATCTTTGGTGCTGTGTGCTCTGGAATTCAGGCTTGCAGATCCGAATGTTGAGGCGCCGGCCAGTGGCAGCGCTAAGGCAGACGTCCGCGGACAAGGCTGACATGATCACTTCTTCGTGCGTGTGCAAGTCGGCGACTGCCGAGATCTTGGCTGCCGGTCACACAACTGAGTTTCCCCGAGGAGCAACCTGACCCGCATGCTGCAATGTAAGCTAGATACGTTACAGATGTATGCTCAAGATGTATGCTGCAATGTGGAAAATTCGAACAGGCAGCTTAGCGCATGCATTAGATCCACGGCCTGACGCGCTTCAGCGCGCTGGGTCGAACTCAAAAATCTTTGGATTGCTTCTTTGACTGCAGGATGACTTTGCGTCACAATGACGATGACCGGAAGCAGAGTACCGCGGCACAGTTCTCCACTGCTACATGCCAAACGTTCATTCGCTTTGGTGTCGGCGATCAAGGGATCTGTCGCGGTCAGTCGCTACCTCTCTAGGCAGCAATACACAGGATCGCAGCAGCGCTTTTTGTGTCTTAGCTTTGCAATTTATATTTGGCTTTCTCAAGCATGGAGCTTGCCGAGGAAGGCATCGATGAGAGGCAAGAGCTGCTCGAAGTGCGCGACCGGTTCTTCGACTTCCTCTGGAATTACTCCGAGTACATCAACGACGAACAGCAGATTGAAGTCAATACACCAGGCTCCGGTATCGAGCAACCTGCTACCACGTTTCCGTACAGGTCCGCCTTCCTGCCTTGGTCCCGTCGCCTTGGTCCCTCCCGCATTGCCACAGGCACGTCATTAGAACCACGTTTCGATGGAGTGAAGAACGTAATATGCATATGAACGATAAGCTTTCCGCAAGTCGAAACGCCTGTCCGGCACGCCGAACTTGGCCAAGCCCGGTGCAGGGACCAAATCAATCGGATGGCAAGCGGGCAAACACCAAACCAAGAGACTGTGGCCATCAGCATTCAGCACCTGAAATGGTTTGATCCTGATCTGGCCGAACAAGTCGAAATCGAATGGTTGCGGTTCGAACCGCAAATGCGTCAGGCGGTTCAGAAACTCGTTCGGGAGCAAGATCTGGAGTTTGCTAAAGGTGATGACCAGAAGGAGCGTGAATTCTACATTGCTTGGGAAGGCATACATTGTGTGGATCGTCTGAGGGATTTGAGATCAGCCAAGGTGTGTCTACAGCCATCGCCATCGCCACTGTGCACTTTGGCAGCGCCCTCCGATGAAGATAATTAGAGAGGCTAAACAACTGTATAATTCAGGTGGGTGGCCTTATCTCTTGGAAAGGCACTGTTACCCGGACGACTGAAGTTCGACCTGAGCTGTATCTTGCAACATATAAATGTCAGCTGTGTGGTGAGCTGGCACGCAATGTTCAGCAGCAGTTTGTGATGACAACGCCCATGATATGCTCGTCTATGGCGTGCGGCAACAAAAATGCATGGACGCTGGTCAAGGAAGAAAGCTCTTTTGTGGACTGGCAGCGTGCCAAAGTTCAGGAGAATGCTGACGAGGTATGCATGCACGCAAGCCGTGCGGCTATGTATTCGACTGTTGCCGACATTTCCAGCACATCTTACTATGTGCCAAACATCACACGTAGATATCTCTGTTCGCAGCACCATAATCTGTGACATTGTGCAGATGCCACCAGGGAGTCTCCCACGAGCGATGGATGTGATCATTCGTAACGAAATGGTGGAGCACATCCGCCCTGGTGACAAGGCTATTTTCACTGGATCACTGATTGTCATCCCTGACATGGGGGCGTTCCAGGCACCAGGAGAAAGGACGCTGCTGCAGAGCCACATTCCCCAAACGAGTGCGGCCACAGGCCGAGGCGTGTCCGGAATTGCTTCTACAGGTTCACGGGAATTGCATTACAAGTTGGCATTCCTGGCCAATAACATTCAGGTCTGTCAACAGCCCCTAAAATGTCAGCCCACTACCGCCCTCCTTGTTACGCGATCAGCATGTGGGCACCGTTTGTTTGTGAAGGCAGCATCAACTAGCTGCTACCGCCTCATGTCTGTGCTGTGTCATGCATGCGCCAGAATACCATCTGGTCCCATGAAGAAGCTTTTGCAAGTAACATGGTGACTCTTTTGCAGATGAATGACCGCAAGAACACAATGGTGGATGCCCGGACAGAAGCTGATGTGCACATCGAGGATGTAGCTCAGGAGCTGGGAGCTCGGACGATCCAGGATCTGCAACGCATGCGCGAGATTCCTGACATCTACTCAAAGCTTGCGCGTAGTATTGCTCCAAACGTTTATGGTCATGAGGATGTCAAGAAGGCCGTACTGCTTATGCTGATTGGGGGTGTCAACAAAACGACACCAGAAGGCATCCGCCTTCGGGGTGACATCAATGTTGCCATAGTCGGTGATCCTTCCACAGCCAAGAGTCAGATCCTTAAATTTGTGGCGGGATTCCTGCCCCGTGCAGTCTTCACTGGGGGCAAGAGCTCAAGTGCCGCCGGCCTGACTGCCACCGTTGTGAAAGAAGCAGACAGTAGGGAATACGCGATCGAGGCTGGCGCTCTCATGCTTGCAGATAATGGCATCTGCTGCATAGACGAGTTTGACAAAATGGACATCAAAGACCAGGCACGCATCTGCACTGCCTCTGCCAGGCGATGTCTGTTGTTGGGGGAATATCCGCACCTTGGCAGGGCAAACTGGAAATGTTGATAAACACACAATTGCATACCTGCATATTGCAACTGGCTGTGAGGCGTTGATCGCCTGCGACATGCAGGTGGCAATCCATGAAGCCATGGAGCAACAGACCATTTCAATTGCCAAAGCTGGCATTCAGGCCACTTTGAATGCTCGAGCAGCAATTCTTGCAGCCGCTAATCCTCTGGGTGGTCGATATGACCGTTCCAAACCTCTGAAGTACAATGTCAACCTGCCGCCTGCTATCTTGTCGCGATTTGATCTGCTGCATGTTATGGTGGACGAGGTCAATCCAGCTGTGGATGAGGCAATCGCCTACCACATACTGGCAGCCCACAAGGGAGCCGCCAGCAAGCCCCCGTTCACACAACTACAGCTGCAGCAGTATATCCGATATGCTCGAGCTGTGAAACCCAAGCTGTCGTCTACGGTATGGTGCTGTCAACAGTCCGTTGCACTTGTGCCAAGCCTTCACGATGATTGAGCGACAGAGCCACTTCATCTCTGATCTCCTACGTGCAGGCACGAGCAAAGCTGGTAGAGGCGTTCAAGATCCTCCGCGCTGGGGACAGCGTTCCTGGCAGTCGCACGGTCTATCGCATTACAGTGAGGCAGCTGGAGGCGCTCATCCGCCTTTCGGAGGCTCTTGCACGCGTGTACCACCGCACTTCCGTGCTGGTGGAGGACGTACACGAGGCACAGCGTCTGATCAAAGCGTCTGTGCACAGCGCAGGAGACGGCGACATGGTTATGGACATCCCTGAACCTAACGATGGCACGGAGGACATTGCACGACTGTTTTTGAATGATGGCGAGCAAGCAGATGCAGACATGGAAGACCGTACGGGTAAGTGCTTCTGTTTGCCACCTGAGGAAATTTGATTGTGTAGTGCGGCGCGCACTGCGAAGCGGTCACTTACGATGGCAGACATGGCAGCAAGCATGAAAAAGGCAACAGTGCAAACCCCATGCAGAGGCCAGTGAGGTGGCTGTGCCAGCAGAGCAAGATGAAAATGCGGACGACAACCGTGAGGATGGTAGGAGAGTCCGGCGCCGGCCACAAGGTAAAACAGCGTTTGACGACAGCATGGCACCAGCGGCTAAACCTGTGCAGCGGGCAGAGCCTGCACCTGATAAGGAAGCTTCGCAAGTGCGGTTGTCGCGGTCCAGATGGACGTACCTCCACAACCATGTGCTGGCATGTCTGAAGCAGGCTGAGGAAGGCACGCTGGAGGGTGCACAAAAGATCGAGTCCACTGCTCAAACATTCATGGGGCTTTCGCAGCATGATATCATCAAGTGGCACATCCGACAGGAGCTGGAAAAGTATGTTCTGTTGTCATGTTCAGGTTGCCCCATTTGCTGTTTCAACAGACAGATGGGCAGAAGTTGTACAGGCTGCATATACTGACGTCAATTTGATCGCAGGGGCAAGCTCCAGGGCCAGGAGGAGGTTGTGGCAGAGATTCAGCTGCTTCAGCGGGTGATACATGTCATGCTCTCCCGACATGGAACGTTAGTCGAGATGCAGGTACCAGAACGGCATGCAGGAGAAGGACGCGAAGAGTATGCGATTCGGAAAGAGAAAGAGCGTGTACTCATCATCAACCCCAATTACTACATGGACTAGTTGCAATGGCCACTGTGTCCCCGTAGATGGACTTGGCAGTGCACAATACTTTTTTGCTGCTTTCTGGGAGCTGCTCCCCTTCCTGGAAAAGCGCGGTATTCTTTTATTTCAGGTGGTCCGTCATGGGACTCGTGCAGTATCAGACCCTCAAACGGGGTGGGGAGCTGTGTGAACCTGTTATCAGAGATTGTTGGCATCGTTTCACAGTGTTGAAACCTGCTGGTCTTTCTGTCTGCATCACTGGGTTCTGCATAATTGGTGACAATCTGGCAAGAAAGCTGCTAAATTTGTGTGATGTACCGAGGATTGTACCAATTGTGTATCAATTATCCTTGTGTACTCTTACATCGAGGGGCTCCGAGCCAGCGCACCAAGCGATCGTACAACTAGATTCTATACTCATATGCTACCCAGCAGATGCGAGCCGGCCAGGCGATCACCTGGCACGAATTGCGCACCCGTGAGCTGTGCTACCCTGGACATGGTCTTTCTGATCACAAACCCGTTTCCTTTCACTGTCGCCGCACTGAGCTCCCGCAATTATCCTTGTGTATGTATGTATGAGTAAATTGCCGGATCCATGAGGACATTGATATCTTCAACACGCCGGACTGGTTTTACGCTCGATAATACCAGTGCCTGCAAGCAAGACAAAGGCGTGCAACCACGCGACCCAATTCTCCCAAAGGCAACGGATGAGCAACCACGCGTGACCTGAATTAATAATTCGTGGGCACCAATAAGCGGGAGTGCCATTCTGTGGCCAGCGATGACGACGTGTGGGAATGGCTTGAAGATGATCTAGCGGTTGCTGGACATGTGCATACCTTCCGGAGTTCTGATCCAGGCGTTCTGATCACCTGCCAGTCCATGCATGAGCCTTGGACATGCACAGTTGTTCACACGGAAGGACTAAACTGTCTGTGTCCCCCAGCTCATCTGCTGGCTCGGATTCGAAATTTGCCAATTCGCTGAGGTCATGCACGTGTTGAACGATACAGTGGCCCAGGAAGGAGTGCCACTGCGTTGTGTTTCAAATCAGTAGCATTCACAGTTGCGCTGGTGGTACTGTGCACAGATCCTTCTCCTTTCGTTCATCACTGAGCTGGGAAACACCTGCCTAGGAGACGTGTTTCGACATATCGCTATTTTTGATTGTTGCCGCCCAGTGAGCACCCACCCTTACCTCGACATGGCTCGCGTCATGTATGCAGGTTCTTGGCGCCTGTTTTGGCCGAGCTAGGGCGACATTGATCCTCACGCGCTGGCCATCGCACTGTCTGGCAGATCCTGCGCATGAAGGGCCCTGGCGGTCGTTGGTCGATATATCGGGGAATTACTGCATGATGCATGAGGCCCTCCACACCATCGACTTTCTGGCCTGCGCACGTTTGGGTAGCATGCCTCTAGAGTATATATTATGAACTTGCAACGTTGTACGTGTAGCACTGTTTGCCTGCGTGCGCGCCTGTAATGACGCCGCCGCGCTGCCGTCGCCAACGTACGGTGTTGCGGTATTTCAGGATGGAATACAACTGTCGCGGCTCCTTCGCGGCTTCAATGGCCACTCGGATTGAGTGTTCATGTGCTCCTCGTAACGATGGTAGTTTGCCACAAAGGTGCGAAGGCGGTATTTTCATGTTCTGTGCCCGTAGAGCTGCTGTCGAGGAAATGATGTTCACTGTCGCCCCAGTCCTACCGTGCCCACAGCCAAAGGGCAGTAAACGATGAGGATTGACAAAGTATCTGATTCTATGACAGCATGCGACGTCTTTTTGCTTGAGCGCGAGTAGTGCAGCCGCCGTCAGGCTGGCGTCTGCATTGTTACAGCCTCTACCCCCCACAGTGTGGCTAGGAAAGGCGTCAGGAAAAGTGCAGTGATGAAATTACATTTGACCCAGCTCGCTTCGAGCCTTCGGGCGTTGAAGAGATTTTGTTTCTCACGTTATGACTGAGCACTTCCTGATATACATATGCTTATGGTGCTAAGTCGGCTATCACACGCCATGCGTACACATGGAGGGGATGACGAATCTTTCCCCGGATGATCGACTCTGATTATATCCTTTGTTGTCTCAGGATCAAGCTACCTGAGATTTTCAGCTGACCCTCTGTGATTTTGGATTGCGGTGACGATATTAAGTAACGGACTAGAGTTTCTGACAAGTTGTGTTGAGAATAGCTTAAATTCTGAGCGATCCAAATGATGAACGTTTTCCGTGTGTATTGGTCTGCTTTGTGTTGAGCACATTGGCTGCCTTTCAGTTGGATCATAGGCAGTCAATGCCTATGGGCCCGTTCCCGGTAGCAAGAGCAAAGAGATTGTGAAAAGTATGATCAAGCTGGAAACAATTGTTGAACCGGCCTCAGCTATCTTGACTGTGCCTGTGTATGCTTTCAAGACGAAGAGGCCAGACAAACCCTGTCACAGTTGCAGGTCCATGACCATTGGTACCAGAACGACTGTGAAGATGTGTATGCAGGGATGGATGTTCTGGCTGTGGACACATGGCCCTTCGGCCAAAGACTGCTCACTTGCCCACAGGTAAGGCTTCTGACCATTGATAGGTGCCAGTGACCATGCTTTTGTTGGAAGTACCCTCTTGTTCAAATGGAGGATATTGTCGATCATGGTCCATTCCTCATACATCTGTAACGTATACATCTGTAACGTATCTCATTCCTTGGACTTCATACATGCATTCATTCTGGCAATATGGATGTTTCATCAGGCAACAGTCGCGGTCCACAATGGCTGTGAGACTGTGTTCAATCATCCAGAAATTATCTGGGCCGTGTTTGAAGCCTGCCATGCCATGATCATGTGCAGCTTTAGGCGATCCGTACACATTTGCTCGACAGCTCGCTGTGCTCAGTCACGATGTAGTATGTTTGAACGTTAACTTTGGCCGCAACACGCTGCTATCAAAGGCTGACCTCTGTTGTGATTGCTGCAGGGCTTCACTGAGTAGGTCTAATGCTGTGCAAAAGGAGAATAATCTTGCATGGTGAGACCACAGGTATATTCTTTTCGCCTTTCCCATGTAGCTGGTTTTGCATGGTCTGCCGAGTGCGATGCATGGGGGAAGTCAGTGCTTGCTTGAGGCGATGTACTGTTAAGCTGTATTGACGGTCGAATGCTGGGTGTATAAGTATTCAGCAATTCAACACATCTTGCAGCGATAGCAACAGATGTTGCAGTGATGCGCTGCTTGTCCAGTGTGACGCGCCAGCTTCATTGTGCATCTGACATGCAGGGTACAGTGCATTGCTCCCTTGAGGGTGATGTTGCAGGGTCGGTGAACTGATCTGCTGAATATTCCCGACATTCAGTTTACCGGTATGTCGCATGCCTCTGCCTTTTCATCATCCTGTGTACTGTTTGCGGTGCAATGACGACAACCAGAGGCTGTTTCTGATCATCGATGATTACAATCTCTGAAACAAAACGACTTCTTCTTCCACCGAGCACCACTGTTTTATGCATGTGACACTGTGATCCTGTTCCTGCATGTGAGTGCTCTCTTTAAATTTCCTGGGATCATGCAGGAGCATGGCTGTGCAGATGCTACGTCAGATTTTGCGGCTGTGTAGGTGCGGGCTGCACTCGACTGACACCATATCAGTGAGACTTCTCATGAGTGTTGCTTGGGACAGGCTCTAGGATGATAGTATGCCGTTTTTGCCGCAGAGTAGCCTCTGGGTCCTGCTCGATCAGGAAAGAACCTCCTGGAGGTCCCTGCGGGTGCCTGCCATGCTCTGTCGGCCCAGAATGGGTGTCTGTGGACATGGGTTTGGGGTGCCGTAAGGGCATGATGGTGCAGCGGTGCTGCGGTCTGAGAGCCATGTGGTCATGTGGCCCTGTTTGCATCTGTCTCACGGTCTGTTTTTAGGTGAGAACAGTGTGGTATGATGAGAATTACCAGAGAATATCTCACGACGGTCTTCATAGCTTTGCTTTGATGAGACCTCTGGAATTGTGTCTGACCACGTTGATGTGTCCTCAGCCATGTGGTATGGCGATCTACTGTCAGAGTTGAGTACAGCATGTTTCTGCAGGCGTTCCTGTGGACATACTCGGGCAGCTAGATGATAAAGAAGGTGTTACACAATCATTTCGACATGCTGTTGTCACAGTGTGTCTTGCGCTTATGTTTCTTCAGGGTGTACTTTGTCAGGCACAAGCCTGTAACAGCAATGACAGGGTTGAGTGGATGTAACACCTTACAGGGAACATCCACTTGAACAGAAGGCCAACAGACAATGGGTAAGAGTTACCCTAGCCATATATGGCACCGAGCGCTAGTAGCAAGGTGCCTGTGCACAAGACAGTTTGACTAAAGCTGGTCACAGCCTGTGCACCTCTGGTGTGTAGAGGTGCACATGTGCATGCCAAGGATGCATGCGCCAACATACTTGGCAACGCGACACAGTCGCATGGGACGTGTAAGCTTCATGCACGTCCATGAGGGTCTAGTCCAGCCACGCCTGGTAATTTTCTGCCGTGTACTTGCTGTGTACCAGTATGTTGATCAAGTCGCAGTGTACGATCATGCGCATTGCAATGCATACTGGCATTGTCAGTTGTTCACGCATGTGCCGTCGTTGGTTCCGACGGCTAGACAGTGGCTCTTAGTGCGTACCACCCCAGCACGTTCGATGTAATACAAATTGGCACATATTTACACCTTGCAAAATCACATGGTATGGTGAGCATCACGCCTGCGCATGTGTCTCGAGCACATGCTACTTCTATTACTGGAGGGTCGCGAAAGTACGGTACACGGGGCGTAGACCTGTGACTGTGCCACAAGATATAGTGTGCAGCGGATAGTCGTCAGACTTCCTCTCTGTTCCACCGCGGCCACTAACACATATACAGCGGCGTATGATGAGTCAGGTTGGACAGTACACCGTGATTCACCACATTGGAAGCGGAAATTTCGGTTCGGCGTATATGGTAAAGCACACTGTGACGGGTAACGCATACTGCCTGAAAAAGATTTCTATCAATGCTCAGGTGAGGTTTTTCTTACTGGGATTACCTACACCAATCGTGCTGCTCCACGATCTCAATGAAACAGCTCAAAAATTCGGGAACTATCTCAATAAAACAGCACTGGACCTGCTTGCCACATTCAACTAGTGCTCCAAGCAGCAACTTGCAACGCTGTGCCAGTGTTACAGAATCAAGAATCTGTGATGAAAGAAGCTCGCTTACTTGCACAGTTGGCCTCTCATGAGTTGCAAAGTGTGAACGTAATTCGGTATCAAGAGAGCTTTATTGACCACGACTACCTCTGCATTGTGATGGAGCTCTGTGATGGAGATCTAGAGACACAGTTAAAGAAGCGGAAACGTAGCCAGTCATTTTATAGTGAAGACGAAATCATGGAAATCTTTGTTCAAGTACTGATGGGCCTTGCTCATATACATAACAATCGCATTCTACATCGAGGTGCAGAAGCCATGTCCCACGTGCAAATCGTCATCACATGCACCTCATTAAATGCGTCAGGTGCGCGTGCAGATCTCAAGGCCCAGAACATCTTCTTGAGCAAAGGTGGCATCGTGAAGCTCGGTGATCTGGGAATCGCAAAGCTCTTAGAGACTACACTAGAGCAGTGCAAGTCAGTTGTAGGAACTCCTTACTACATGTATGGTGCCACTGCGACGTCTCGTGCGTCTTGCGCTTTCCCCATCCGATTTTATGAATTGCTGCATTGTATGCATGAGTTACTGCTGGCTGCAGCCATGTTACACATAATTCACCTGCCACTGGGTGTCCAGTATGGGGCCAGGTTGAGTGAGTTCACGTCCACGCGATGCACTTGCTCATTACAGGGCTCCTGAGGTCTGCAGTTCCAGCCCATATACCTCGCAAGCAGACATGTGGTCTCTGGGTTGTGTACTGTATGAGCTATGCACCCTGGAGCATGCCTTCTCTGCGGACTCATTATATGCGCTTATATTCCGAATCGTCAACGGCAGCTTTGATCAGATCGATCACACCCAATACAGCAGCAGCTTGAGCAGCCTGGTGACCGCTTTGCTGGACAAAGACCCAGCACGCAGGCCGACATGTCGCAGTCTTCTCAAAAGTGAATTCATTCAAATGCACATAGAGAAGATAATGAGCAAGGTGCCATTTCACTGTTAGCCATTCGGCATGAGTGTACATGCACATGGCACCCATGTGCGCTTGGAGAGTTTTTCAATATTTTCAGCTGCAATCCCTGTCTCGGTAGCAGTGGGGGGTATTCACTTGCATGTGTGGTGGCATTAACTGCTGTTCCATGAGCAGTGCGCATGAGCCGAGCATCAAGCCAACAAGCTGTCACCGTAAGGAACGGCAGTGCGAGGAATGGCGTTGTGACCCTGCGCTGTTCATGTAGACAGCGGCTGGGCAGCTCAAGCGTTCCAATCGCCGCGGCGCCCGTACCGCCGGAGCCGACCCCAGGCAGCAGGACCAGCCTGCCCCGCGCCCGCAGCAGGACGCTGGAGCCCCTCTTGCGCATGCCCAGGCCACTCCGGCCACTCCGAAGGAGCAGCTGATTGCGCGCAAGCTTGCCGAGGCGGACCGCCGCATGCGCGAGGTCACTCTGCAGATCCACACGAATGTCCACGACACAAGCCGAGCCCGCGCTCGCAAGCAGCACATGCTGCAAGGCTCGATGCACAGCCCCGCAGCTCCCGGGAGCGACTGGCAGCAGAGGAGCAGCAGCTGCCACGGCAGCATGCAGGAGACTGCCACAGACTTTGAGCAGCACGTCCACAGCACCAACCCTCAGACTGGAAGAGCAAAGAGCACGCCAGGCATTCTGTGTGTGGTCCATCAGGATCGGTGGAATGAGAGGGGCTGTGATGAGGAAGAGGCCAAATCCATAGGACAAGTTGCTAGGCGATGCAATGATGGAGTTGTGCCCAGGCACAGTGCCGCAGCCTCGCTTGATGACCGTCTCGCCTGCACGGGGACAAGCGGTTACAGGATCAGTACGTACGACGAAGAAGAGGGGTGGGCGCAAGAGAACGCCGAGATACTGGCCAGGTCAACCATGCGCACACCCCAGGGCAATGCATGGGACAGGCCAAACATGGTCAACAGTGATTGCGCATGCACAACGATTGAGCAGCCACACGGCCGGCTGTCTACGCTAGTCATACCCAGCCGTGGGAGCGCTGCAACAGCATCAACGTCCTCCGCATCACCCGGCATCACACCGGGCTGTGAAAACTTGCAATTGCGGTTTGGTCTGGATACAACGGAGCGCTGGCACCTCACGCCAGATGCTGGCGGCGGCAAACCCCCACCGCTACCAGCTCCACCACTAGGCTCCCCGGTCGTTCGGTTTGGATGTGGGCCAACAGGTGTCGAAGGGTTCACGTTTGTGCCGCCTGTAACACCAGCAGGCACTGCGTCTGATGGTTGTGCATCGTTGGACAGGGCGCGAGCTGGTGCTGCATGCAACCACCACGCGTTGCCCACCGCTCGGGCCGCAGATGTGCAAGTTACCAATTCGACAGACTACTCCGAGGACTACTCTGACGTGCGGCCCATGCGCATGGAAGCATGCCCATGCTACAATTCAGCTGTGCCAGATGCCGAAAGTTGCACTGATACGCAGCTTCTGAGCTCTTGTCCACCTCCAATTGGTCGGTGTATTTCCATCCTCCAGAGCAGCAGTCACCTTTGGGAGTATGCAGGGTTACGAATCAGTCGCATCTAGTAGCAGTGATGGAACTGCAAATGGTAATACCACAAATTCAGTCAGGCACGGCGCTGATGCCCTGCTGGAAAGCCTGTGCCGGGCACAGGAGTCCCGCGCCATTGTGGATGAAGGAGCCGAAATCATCACCGAGGATGAGCCAATCAGATCGCTTATAATGACTCTGCAGGCCTCTGGTATGAAGGAGATGTGCAGCGCAGCACTGGGGCAATTCTTTCACACAGCATACAAGCACTGCAGGACCAGGTACGTACAGGATGGTGTCAACATGCAGCAAGTGCATCACGAGCTCCTGGGCCTGGTTGACTTGCCATTGGCAACAAAGCGGGGCGCTGTCCAGCAGCTTGAGCAGCTTGTGTACCAAGAGCTCCACAAGCAGTAGGGAGTGCGAGTCGCATTTCTTCGCAGTCAGCTGCACTAGCTGGGAATCGCATCAACGGCATGAACCTCTGTGGTGTCATAAACACTGTGGTGAGTTCCGTACAGGCATGTAACATGATATTCATTCCGTGTGTGGCTAAACATGTGGAGACCGTTCGATCACTGCTACAACCTCAAGGTGGTCTGTTTGTGGAAACATGTCTACGGCTTGGACAGTAATACAGCGCCACCTTTCGTCCACACAAAAAAATCGCAGGTCCCGGCTTAGCTTCTCGGAGTTGCAGCTGATATAAATAATGCGATGTGCATGCTTGTGATTCATCACAAAAGCTCTCACAATCTGCGACAGACCAGATCTCCCGGGGTCCAGCACAATGACTGATGCTTCCGCAGAAGCAAGCCTTGCAATCATCTGCCTGTCTCGAGCAGTCCTGCCTGTTAAATCAGCAACATCGAACGTCACGTTGGACGTGCCATTGAGCTGGGCATTCACATGTGAATCGGTGATGGCTGTCTGAACCACATCAACACCCATGACATGGCCACACTGTCCCGCTAGCTGTAGAGCCAGAGCCCCAGTCCCACAGTATAGATCCAACACGATGTCGCTACTTTTCAGCTTCGCCGCAGCGACCACGGTGGCAAACAGCTGCTGCGCCTGCTCAGGATTGACCTGGAAAAATGCATTAGCAGACACCCTGTAGCGCACTCCATTGACGATCTCATATACAAATGGGTGTCCGCACAAGCATTCCATATGCTTTGGTGGAGCACTCATACTATGGTGTACATGAACACTCTGTGTCACCCCTGTCACAAGAAAGTTATCAAGCGCGTGGCTGTTCCCGGGGCACAAGGATTCTGCAACAGCACCCATAGCGTCACGTTGAGCTCGTGTGCCATTGCCATTTGTGACAAAGTTCAGAAGGAAGTGCAGTTCTGTGCATTTTGCATCGTCTGGTAATTTGGCCAAATCCAAGTTGGCTGTGATCTCATCTGTTGGTATGGCCTCACGTCTACCTCGGCGAAGAACCACTCTCTTCAGGAAGCCAGTCTGGCTCTGGGGATCATACGCACTGAGTAAATTTGAATGTATTTGCAGCGCGGAGTTTATCTGCTGGAGGATCTTGTTGGCGGCATCAGGCTGCAACATGCACGCTTGTACCGGCACAGCGTTGTTGGACCGTGCTTGCTGCAAGGCCAGCGCATTGCCTTCTGCCGTCGAGGCTAGCATGAACGACATCCGATTGCGGTAGCTGCATGCATGCTCAGAGTGTCAAGCCATAGCACGTAAGAGCACCATCTCTCCACGGACACCTTGAACAGCCCAGTGCACTGACTAAGAACGCACTGGAATGTTGTCGGAGCCGCAATCGCTGGCAACAGAACATCATCCGTGTCAGACAGCTTGGCGATCTTGGTAAGCTCAAACTGAAGCCGATCTTGCTTTGCAGCAACCTGGAGCGTGTATGGCATCTGCTGCAGCATACAGCCACCACACATTGAAGCATGCACGCATGGTGCCTCAATGAACTCGTCTGGATCTTGTGAAACGGAGACTTTTTTAGCCTTCAGGTACGTCTTTTGAACCTGTATGATATGGAAGTGGATCCGTAACATTGAGTGATCCGAAACATGACCACAAACATCGAATCTGCATTTTCATTGCACACTCACTGCCAAAATGCGGATGAAGTGAGTGGCGGCGGCACAAACTTTTGATATAAGCGGAAGTTAGCGGAAGGGCCTGCACCTTGGTGACACATGTCGTCAGTACTTGTCCAGGCAAAGCACCATCACAAAACAGAACAGTCTGCTCAGGACCCACGAAGCATACACCCTCACCAGCATGAGCAAGCCTGGTGCAATCAACTTCTAAAATGTCCCCTTTCTTGAAGTTTGACTTGGCGTGTACCTCGAGGCTTCGCCGTGGGATCGAACACAATCGTGCTACGGCACACCACTCCAAGGTGGGCGAAGCAGCTCTCAACGCTGCTCCGATCATCTACAGCCACGACGGTCACAGAACTTGGGGAGGAAAATCAGTGCAACAGCGGCAGTACATTCAGTTTTGACGCACGGCGCCGCATATGTATCACAGTGCACGTTTCACGCCGTCGACCGCATGCCCAGGAGGGAGAGCCTGTCATCTTGTCAGAAATTAGCTGGCATCAGAGGCAAAGAAAGAATATCAAGAGCCGTTCTCCTCTTTGACAAATTTGCCATCTTCAGCAGCTTGTTCCGCTGCTTCCGTATAGAAGGCGCTAATCAAGCGTGTCAGAGCTGGCAGCACCCACAAGTCACGAAAGCTGACGAATGCCCCGTCAAAACAGGGAAACACCCGATCCATGACGGTACCCCCTCTTGCGTGCACAGCATCGAACTCTACAAGGTCCGGAGCGTGCTTGCTATACCTCTGTGAAAAGTGCGTCAGCAGGACTCTCCACGCACCCATGCGCTGCGCGACGTCCAGCGCCTGACCCACGGTACTATGCCTCTTCGCAACAGCATCACCAATGCGCTCACAGGCGAAAGGTGCCTCATGGACCAGCACAGTGGCCCCCTTGCCAGCCTGGACCAGCTCATCACTGGGAATAGTGTCCCCAGAGACCACCACTTTCCAGCCGTGGGCATGCTGCATCACAATGCCATACGCATCAAAGCAGTGCTGCACACGCACGTTTCACGCCGTCGACCGCATGTCCAGGAGGGAGAGCCTGTCATCTTGTCAGAAATTAGCTGGCATCAGAGGCAAAGAAAGAATATCAAGAGCCGTTCTCCTCTTTGACAAACTTGCCATCTTCAGCAGCTTGTTCCGCTGCTTCCGTATAGAAGGCGCTAATCAAGCGTGTCAGAGCTGGCAGCACCCACAAGTCACGAAAGCTGACGAATGCCCCGTCAAAACAGGGAAACACCCGATCCATGACGGTACCCCCTCTTGCGTGCACAGCATCGAACTCTACAAGGTCCGGAGCGTGCTTGCTATACCTCTGTGAAAAGTGCGTCAGCAGGACTCTCCACGCACCCATGCGCTGCGCGACGTCCAGCGCCTGACCCACGGTACTATGCCTCTTCGCAACAGCATCACCAATGCGCTCACAGGCGAAAGTTGCCTCATGGACCAGCACAGTGGCCCCCTTGCCAGCCTGGACCAGCTCATCACTGGGAATAGTGTCCCCAGAGACCACCACTTTCCAGCCGTGGGCATGCTGCATCACAATGCCATACGCATCAAAGCAGTGCTGCACACGCACACACTGCCATGCGGAAAATCCAGCAGCCAACATTACTCTCTCACATCCGCGCGCCCTTCCCTTGTCTCGCAGCCCGCCGGGCTTGCCATTCTGTGGCCTTCGGAGAAATTGCGAGCAGTGCACGTACTTCACCCGGTCCAGCAAGTATGCGTAGCCTCCACTTAGCCACTGCCACACGGCCGCCGGCAGCACGACAGTGAGGGGTGGCCGCTGAGGGGAGCGCCTCGCAATCACAGCGGGCAAGCCAAGGCAGTGATCGGCATGCTTGTGAGAGATCCACACAGCGGCAAGTGCATCCACGCACGCCTGGGCAGCTTCAGGGCCCATGCGCATGCACATCGCAGGCCAGGTACCCTCACCGCAGTCCAGTAGGACAGCTGGGGGCGTCCCGACGCTGCTGTGACCAACCTGCACTGGTTCAGACGCATTTATGCTTGCTCGGTTGCCGTTCATGAGCGTAGGCTTTTCACGCAATGTCTGCGGACGTATCATATCAATCCACGGCAGCAAAATACCATGGGGCTTTGCTTGCAATCACAAAGCAGTTATGATCAAGTCATGGACCCCCCTCAAGCAGATACAAAAGCTTCAGGCTGTGTCTGGAATGCGTACTTGCAACAAGATGGCCGATGGGCCACGGTACTTGGAAGGTTCTGAGCTGCCAGTTCCCAAGAAGAGTAAGGTTGGTCCATGCCATGTCGCGGGAGGTGGGGGGCCGTAGCGCATGACAGCTTCATGCATGGTCTGCGGAGGTGCGATCCTTTCCCACACCTGGGAGTCTGCCGCATTCAAGCCACCGGTTTGCATAGTGGCTGCCGACTGCGCATTCAAGGCTGCGCGGTTGGGTGAAAGTACGGTAGGAAGCGGCATGCTGCCGGCACACGCTGCTGCACCGGGCGGGGGCGGGAAGGAGGCCAGTGTTAGGCGCCGCGTTGCTGCGAACGCCAGACGGAACGCAGATAGACAGTCGCACATCGATCTGTGCTTGAGCAGACGGATCACTTGCGTGCACTTGGCGTCCACAGTACAGCTTTGAACATCCGCAACAGGCAGGTGATACGAGCCCTTTTCCAGCCCTTGGCCGCTGCATTCAGCTTGACTGACTTTTGCAAGAATGCAAGGCCCGCGCACGACCGTGCCATGGTGGGTCCTGGTGGTGACGAGGAGGTCGTCGATCGAAGCTCCTGTGGACCGAGCCACTCTTGCAGCAGCACGCGTAGGCATGGGCTCTTGCGTCACTTTTACATTGTCCCAAACCACCTGTGATAGTAGGCCAAGCAGGACACAAGGGACAGTCGGTCGGCCGGTAGAGCTCAGGCCGCCCGTTGCACCATTAGGCGTGTATGTTTCGGGCTGCCCAGCAGACACCATGCCGTGCTGTCGCTCTGCTGCAGCACACGCGGCCTCTGCCACCTCGGCTGTGGCCCGCATCTTGGCCAGCGCAGCCATGTGTTCCTCCTGCCGGGCCTGCGGTGACACTCAGTTAGTGGCTACCACAACTTGGCCAGTTGCAGGGTCGTTTGAACCAGCAAATACTTGGTTGCCTTGAAGTGGTCGGTTGCTGTACAGCAGCCCACTGATTCGCCTCTGCCGGCCCAGAAACACTGCGCCTATCAAGTGTTGTCTGACTCACCGTGATCGCATTCATACATGATTCTGATGGCAATGAACAATAAGCCTGAAGACTGTCCGAACGGTGTGGCGCTGATGCACATGCCAAACACATGCTAGGCAAGTACAGACGCTGCCACTCCGGTGGCTCTCACATTGAAACAAAGAGGACGGGCTTGGGCAGGACAATCCAGACATGAACATGAACGCACAGGAGCATCACCTGCACTGCCGCCGCAGCTGAGGCGCGCGCATGGCCCAGCTGGTCATCGATGCCACTGCCAGCACATGCTGCTACAGCGGTGTTAATTGCCAACAGCCCGGCTCGTGCCTGGTCAAGGGCCGTCTTGGCGTCCCCAGCAGCTGTCTCTGCCTCTTCGGCGGCGGTACAGGCCACCTCCGCTGCGTGGATGCTGCTGCCCGCCCCCTGCACCACCTGCGTTGCTGTCAACCGCGCGAGTGATCACCAGTGCCCACCACAACATACGCGGGCATCATTCCTGCTTTGACAACTGGTATGAGGTGCAGCCACGCATGAGCACAGGGAGGCAGCCCGGAACATGTGGCAGCACAGATCAGCTGAACACCAGACCCAAATGTTTGCTTGGCAGAGGCACATGAGTCACACAGGACAAAGTCCCATGATGCGAGGCCTGCTTGGAGTGCAGGGGCAGAGGCTTCACCTGGGCATCTGTGGCCTGAGATGGTGTATGTGCAGATGCGCCTTGCTGCACATCTGTCACTGGGCCAGAAGGTGGACAGGAGGGCAGGTCTGCACTGAGAGAATGCGCGAGAGAGGTGTAGTCCCCAGCATCACCACTGGCAGGGTGCCCTGAAGGTGTCAGCATGTCGCTATTTGTGGAGTACTGTGTTGCCAACTGCAAGACATCACTCAGAGGAGGAGCGGGCATTGTGTATAGGGGGAATGTGGCGGGATCGATGAGGTTGAGGCAAGCCTGCATGCGGGCGGCTGCACACAGCATGCGGCCTTGGCTGACGAAGCAGTCTGCACAAATCAGAGTGGCCTGACCGACGATGTGATGAGCTGGGACTTGCTAGTGTTAAGTCAACACATTGAGAAAGGTGGAAAGGCAGGTGGCACTACAAGGCCAGCAAGTTTCTATGCCAATATGCTAACCAATGTAGATAGTAAGCTGAGTGTACTGAGCCCGACCAAAGGAATTTGCGGTTTGTCCCAGTGCGGGTCATGTATTCGAAGCTTTGGGCGTGTGCATTTTGCGCAAGAACTCACATACTCAGACAAGCGTCTAGTATTAATAAGTGCGTGCGTGGTGTTGACACACTTTCACATCTTTCAGCATATTATGAGCACACACGGCCTTTGGGACTCGATGCACCGCAACCCAGTGCTGATGCTCGACAGGGGTGGGTATTTTAGGTGACGATGATGCGAGCCAGCAAAAACATACCATCCGCTGCAACAAAGTGCTGAAGCCCTGCCAGCTGATCAATGAGCTTATGGAAGCTGTTGGTTCCTCTACGGCCTGGGGGTTTTAAATGGATACAGCTGACAGATACAGGCTTGGCAGGCATCGGGCGTTTGCCTCTTTGTTCGTTCCCGGAGGCAGTAGCTGGCACATCTTGTGTGCTGGTTTCCATCTCCTTCCGGGCTATCGACCTCAAATGCCGGGTCATTGGGTGTGCTGAAAGCTGTCTGAACTGCTGGGCCTGCAAACCACATGGCAGTCACCCAAACCCCATTGTCCTGCTGCGTGCAAAGACACACCTGGCACTGAACAAGTCACAGAACATAAGCAATTGGAGCAGTGCAGAAGCTCCGATGGCGGTACTCATAACTGCACACAAACGCGTGCACATACCACTTCTGGTGCTGACCAGTTTCGTTCCCCCCCAGTGTTCAAATGCTAACAATCAAGCATAGTCTAGCACGCCACTGATTGAGCACTACAAAATGATGGCTAGCATGCAGCTACAGATGTACACCCCCAACAGCTGGAACGCATGCGAAGGTTGTGACCACAGGATCAGCGCAACAAAAGAGATGCACAAGCACCTCTGATGCGAAATTGAGGAACAGCCACCGACCCGAGCGCTTGGCAAACACCACAAAAGCAGCGGCACCATCTGCGTATTTTCCAATGGATCCTGCAGCATTGCGCGCAATTGTAACATTTGACTTGCGCTCTTTGACTGCATTCCATGCCACCGTGTCTCTGGCGTTCTGTCTTGGCCGCTTCGCAGCATGCAGCACTGAAGCATCGCTGGGTGTTGATTTTGACAGCTTCTGCAGTTGAGGCTTATGTGCGCCGCCTGAGGCAGCAGAAAGCCGCCCATGTGCAGACAATGAAGCGGTATTCTGTAATTTTCTTGCCTTCATGGCAGCAAAAACCTCAGCAGCAGAACCTCTGCCGGCGAGGACGTGATCAAGCCTGTCAAAAACGTGGAGCTGTTGGTCGCAGCCTGTGCCACTGTCCGGCGGGTCATCACTGCTGTCACCGCTTTGACTTTCGCTGTCATCTGCTTCCAAACCGTCTGTGTCCTGAGCTCCAGACGGTCCGCTTGGATAGTCGCCATGGGTCTCAACTGCAGGTGCTCCACCATGTGCACTCCCCTCGGATTTCGAAGCTTCTGAAGGGCTCGATGATGAGGTCTCGGAGACGTCTTTGTCAGCGATTGTTTGCGCGCCGGGTGATGGATCCAGTGGTCCAGTATGCACTGTGGAATCAGACATATGTGTAACGCAAGGTGTGTGCCAGGGCACAGCTGGCTTTCCAACAGCCCAGACCTGAATCAAATCGTCGTCGTAAGCCGGAGAGCCATCATCAAGATCAGGGATTTCCAAAACTGTCACCTTCGGGTGGGGCCACCGAAGCAGGTCTTGAAGGGCCAGAATTTGTGCTGCAATGCCATTGGGGCCCAAACATGTCACCTGCTTGCCAAAACCCAGGGTCAGCCACATCCCGAGCCATGGTTTGCTGTGCGTGCAGCACACATGCTAGCTTGTGCTTCACCGACTGTTGATGGGCCCCTTGTGCATGGCTGTCACCGGTTCCAAGCAAACAACAACAAGTGCACGGCAACGCACACCTTCTCGTGCCCATCATCACGTAGTCTCATAATCAAGCTTCCCAAGCCTCCTATGCTGTGGCAGTCCAAGGTGGGGGCAAATGTGGCGCGTAGACAACGCCCAGGCCGACGCTTGTGCTCCAGCATGGCTCGCGGCATGTTTTCCCCCAACCCGAACAAGTACTCAGCTGTAATTTTGGAGCCTTGAATTGAGTCACATATTTGTAAGATCGTGCATGATCCTAGATGGTCCTGCCGACCCGTGATCAATTTGAGAGATTCAGACGGCATTGAAGAGCTAGCAGTGCTGCTGCACAGATTTGAATCGTCCCGCAAAGTGAACTACTTCGCTCTCTCGAAAGCTGATTGATGATGTGAGGCCAGGCATTTTATGTAAGATTGTGTCGCCTGTTCATGACACTGATTTTACCGCAGTCGGGTGAAACCAGCGCGAGCTCTGTGGCTGGCGGGTGGCGAGATGTTGAGCTCAATTGAGCCTGTATCCGCAATGATTCCAAGCTTGGCCAAGGCATGTTGCGGCGGATTGTCAGCACTGAATCTTTATGAAGCCCAGGAGTGCTTTGCATTATCTCTGTGTAGTTCACTTGACCTGCAGTGAGTGCACGTACCGTCGACTGATGAGGCTCAGGTCGCGGACACTTTCCAATGT
The DNA here is from genome assembly GCA_900538255.1 of Ulva mutabilis. Lineage (NCBI taxonomy): Eukaryota > Viridiplantae > Chlorophyta > Ulvophyceae > Ulvales > Ulvaceae > Ulva > Ulva mutabilis. The sequence continues at coordinate 57,661 of UNSF01000149.1, read as the reverse complement.
GGGCACGTTGAGATAAATTAATACTTTGCGCAGCAGTACCAAGAAGCAGACTTGCCTGTGCTTTGCAAATGAGAGGACAGCGGCGCACCCCCGGCCTCTTTGTTGGTAAGCGCAGCAGATTCCGCGCTGCGTGACATGACAGCTTGTTAACCTTGAGCTTATTCAATTTCAGCAGGGCTTCTTCATGCGAGCTTTGGAAGGTCGATCGTGGTGCGAGAGCTGCACATCTTGTCGGTTTGACAGGAAGCTGTCCACGAAAGAAAGTTCTTGAGATCAGGGTCTATTGGACTTAGATTGCAGCCAGATTGGCAACCTGTCAGGAAGTCCACTCCCATGCTGATACTGCAGTTCAGGAGGAGACCGATAGTTCCTGCATGCTGAAACGCCTTCGCTGTGTGACCAAACTTGTGGTTACACCCTCTCAGCACTTCAAGTTCTCGTCGAGACCTCTCTCAAACGGAATCGCCTGGATCAGGATGGCCCATCGGTCCAGAACTGTTTCAAATGCATTCCTGACAGAGCGCAACACGGCAGAGCGAATATGGTTAATCGTGCTAAACCACACAGTTCCAGCAATGACAAGGTGGGTGTGGGACCAAGGTACAGCCCCCATTCAAGCCGCGCAGGCCTCAACCTGTGCAACACTAGATCTGCAGGGGCTGTTTGCAAGCGCATGCTGCATATAACGACATTGCCACATACAGTTGTACTTGCGCTTCAAAACATGATTCGAATGAGCTTTATCAAACATTTCAACAACCGAAACTCCGTCCGGTATAGTGCAGCCCATTTCAGAGTCTGTGCGGATGGCGGGGCAGATCGGCTATTTCATCATGTAGCCTCGTTTGGTGAGGATGGAGATGGAAGCGTTGGTGATCTGCAACGACAGTATCGACCAGATGTCATCATTGGTGACCTTGACTCTCTGAGCGATCACGTCCAAAAGTTCTATGAAGGGATGGGAGTGGAGGTGGTCGACCTGCGGACCGATGAAGACACTACAGACCTGGACAAGTGCTTGAAGCATGTGAAGCAGAAGCTGCCAGAGCATGAAAGCCATTCTTCAGACCTGGTAGTCGTAGTTGGTACTCCGACCTTCCTCCACGATCATATGAAGTCGAATTGGTTCTGAAAATTGCATCATGCCTTCTGTATCGGCAATGCAATGGATCAATGATGCGTGCACAGCAGTGTTGATCGTTTGTGCATATCGCACCTGGACAAGTCAGTCTTGAATGCCTGATGTGATGCGAGTACCCGGACCGGGATGCACATGACTGTACATGTGCATGATCGCAGCTACTGCATATAATTGAATACAAAACTTGGAGCTTCAGGCGCCATTGGAGGTCGCTTGGATCATACCCTGTCTAACCTCAACTCGTTATACACACATCAAGGGATGCCAATCGTCCTGGTTGGCGACGGGAATCTGGTCAGGCTCCTGCCACAAGGCACCAGCAAGATTCTGGTCAATGAAGATGCGGAAGGTCAGCATTGTGGTGTTGTTCCACTGAATGGGCCTGTCACTGTTACTACGTCAGGGCTCCGGTGGGACATGGGTGTGCTTCCCCTCATTGTGCCACTGCAAAAAAGAAGCTTATGGAGTGTGGCTTCATCAACACAGGACCGAATTTGTCATCAAATGTAAGGTGAGTTGCGTGCAGATGAGTTGGAATTGAAGTTTAGCGGCATGATCAGCACCAGCAACCAGATTGCTGGCTCTGATATCACTATCACCTGCAGCGCTCCATGCTTGTGGATGACCACGCTTGCACACAGTTGAGGTGCAGCAGTGACGTCCGTAGTCATCAAGTTCTGATCTTTTTTGTATAAAGTTTCGGCTCTGAAGTCTGACATGCAACCATGGACCATTTGGGCTCAGCATGTGCATCAATCGGGTGTTGTAATATCGCAATGAAGGACTGCAGCAGATTCTGACACATTGCACACACGATTGTGTGATTTTGAAAGTGTAAAGGTGAACAAGATGATCAGTGTCATGCTGATTTTGTACAGCGTCACAAACCTTGTGGCGCGATAGAGATGGGCTACTTTGATGATGTCGGTTTTTCATAGAAGTGGCACAGCATGCATACAAAAGAACGATGAATCGTTGGTACACCGCAGCGAGGAACTAAAGTTTTGGAGACCAGGACACCATGCACAAAGTTCTGAAACAAGTAGCTGTCTCCTTGCCCTGCCAGTGACTTTGCTGCAACCTGGTCCGTGCTGATTGACACAACTGACCAGTGTATTGGTGCATGTCCGCCTGTCATTGACGTAGCACCCAACAGCATTGTAACCCTGGCAAGCACTCAGGTGCTTGCATTACACCTGTTCAAAACAAATGCGCTCTATACGAAGAGCTTGCCTATGCATGTCACCTGTGTTCGGTTTATGAAAGCATGAGTGTCAATGATTGCATGCACAGGAAATCAGTACTGCATGTGGATGGAGTTGGCATTCCAGTCGTGTGACGACGCAGCCAGCACGCCAGTCATAGATGTACAAACCATAACTAATCCGCACGTCAACCGGTGTAAGACGCCAGGCCACGCCCAACTGCTACCAGTCCTACATGAACATGGAAGTTGCGAATGGTTTACACATTTACAACAGTTCATTGGTCAGAGCCAAAACATGTGACTGGAGACTATGTGCAGTACCACGAACACGCCGGCATGCTGGCCGGGAGAAAAATGTCTCGTCTTGCATGTTCATCTGCACGCACGCAGGCTGATGACAGCAGCATGACAAACCCATATTGGGATCTGGGGAATCATGCACTGGTAAAGAGAATGGTAAGACGAACGCACAGGAATGTTTAATACATCAGAAATCGCTTGCCTCGATTGCAGTGATGCCTGATGGGATACACTGAGCTGCCCGACCTGCTCGGAGAGAACTGGCCACATGCCACCGATGCCAAGCAGCATAGCAAAGCTTGATCACTTCAGAATCCAGGCTGGAGGCCTGAGATCCGGGCAGCGGCCACTAGTTTCTCCAAGTTCTCCAGCAAGAACTGTTGTCCATGGGGAGCGATGCCATGCTCGTGAAGCAGCTGCTGCACGTTTGTGCCCAGCAAGAAGCATGCCCACGCAAACTTTTTTAGCTTTGCCTCGTGTTTTCCCTGGTCCACGTACAGGGGATGCTCTGTCAGCCTAAGCGTGTGGCCAGGCTCCTCCTGCAATGTCCGTTGCACATCTGTCACTACATGTGTGGATTTGTGTTTGAGCATTCCCATGTATGCTAACCTGCTTGCTCTGTCACCTTGTGGTGCAGACGTCTACAACTTATTCTCCATGTGCAGGCGTGCTTCCGAAAAATCACAAGCGGACACACCAAAATTCATCCATGCATCACAATTCGCATAGCAGGCATCACCAAAACAAACCATGAAGCTGAACTTCGTACATGTGTGTGCAGGACAATGTGCAGTTTGTGACGGTCTGTGATTACCACACAAGGTCAGTCCTTGCAGTAAAGCGCCACACCTCGTACAGTTCAGCCTCGCCCACTGCTGACCGAAGTGTGCGCGGCATGTGCTGCTGCACTCGGCAGTAGCTCCCCTCAAGCTCCAGATGATACAGCGGAGGTACATCCAGGACATTGCCAAGGAACACCACGATCTGAGCTATGTAGCCGTATACCGCATTCATGTGGTCCAGCTGTAGCGCGCTTGACGTCTCCCAACCAAGCTCTCCCAGCTGTGCACGCCGTGCCGCATCAGGGGCGCACTGCAATCCCATGATGGTCATGACCGGTGTCAACTTGGAGATCAGACCATCTTCACAATGGGTCGGGGGCTGAGGCCCTGCACACCATGATGATGTTTAAGCCTGCTTTCCAGCTGTAGTGGGCATTGATGTGCAGGGCAAGGCTTGCAGACAGCGCCTGAGCAGATGATGACAGATGGCTGTTTGTGTGATACTGGCAGCAGCCACGCCGTTGTGTAACTTCTGGTTGTTCCGGAGCATCACGTCATGACAGCCAGCTGGTGCACTGATGCTGCAATGGCCGGCGTAAACAACCAGGCAACCCAGAGTAACCAACAGCAGCTTGCTGCTGTTACTGCGAAAAGCAGCTCACACCTGAGCCCATGTCGGTCGCCTGTGCGCCATGACTTGCTGCCAGGCCGACCGACGCAATGCTGCTGCTACTGCCGCACCGCCTGTGTCCTGGTACGGCAGAAGTGGAGCTCCACACACGAGAGGAACGTCGAGATGGATCCTGGAGGAGTTTCTGGTGCATCCAGAGGTCCTGCATCTCTGTTAGCACGCCTCCAGCATACCGCACAACGGCCTGCACAGGTGGAGTGACAGCACGGCGGTAAGTAGAATACCACGACGTGTCATTGTCATGTGCATGTTATCCTGCTGCAGGGTTGACCTCAATAAATCCCGTGTGTTCGATGGTTTTTGACTACTGTCACCAGTGTGACACCAGACATTCAGCAGACCCTGATCTCGTTTCACAGCCAATGCTGCATGGCGAACTCCGACAACACTTGGTTAGGACCGAGGGTGTGAGCAGGACTGTGAGCGAAAATTCAGCAGGAGTGAGGCATGCCTGTGGCTGCAGCTTGAAATGGTGGAACAGAGAGATAATGAGCTGATGCCGGCGGGTCACAAGGAGGCCATGTGTGTGCCGCCATGTGTGCAGCATATCTGGGTAGCACAGCCGTTGTTCCTTGGCCCGCTGCAGGCAGGCAGCGAGAGGACCACCGGGGCCACACGCATCCTGCAGCCGCTCCTGCTGTTCCACTGCTCGCTGCTTGCAAACCGCTGCTGTCCTACGTGCAACAGTCGTGCGCCTTGCGAGGTCGTCGTTCCTCAGCCGCAGCTACACAATCATAGCATATGTCGATGTGGCATGCCGAAGTGCTGCAGCAGTGCATAGTATGCAAGAGAAGAGGCAGCTCGTTGCCTTGACCAGACGTGTCAGTGAGCAACACCAAACCACACAGCCATATCATCGCCAAAGAGAGCCGCTGACATGAGGTAAAACCGACATGATAAGCGTGCATGCATTCTGCTGCTTACTGGCGTTGAAGACAGGCCTGTACCAGTGACACACTGCGCCAACAAACTATGTGGAAAGCCAGACAGGCAAGCAAGCAGGTACTCAGTATATGGATTCCAGGGGGGGCTTGGCTGCACCTGCTGAGTCTTCACTTGCAGCTGCTTCACCTGCGCCTCCAGGTCCAGTGCTGCTTGACACGTGCGCACTGCTCTAGTCAGCCTTTTCTTGAGGACAGCAGCACCAGCGGCCGCACGGCGTTGCAGGCTGACTAGCTCCGCCACCTCACGCACCGCAAATGCGATGTACTGCATTGCAGGCATGCTGTGCTGCCCTGCAACACCCTGAGCGGAGCTGTGCTTGTGGCTGACTACTGTTGATCGAGTATCAGAGCCCGCAGTGCTGGCTGATGAAGTACTGAGGGTTGTGCTGCGACGATGGGATGGCGCAAATGCTACTGTCGACATGCCTGTCAGGCCAGCATCATGTTGTCCAACGCTGCGGCTGGATGGTTGCAGTCCAGGTGCTGAGTCGAAGGACCGGTGGCGTGCATGATGAGTTACCGATCGGGTGATGCGGGGACTCCGAGGGGCACTGCTCGGTACTCCCATGGCCACATCTCGAACTGATGGGGACGATACTGTGCGTGGAAGAGGCCGCGGCTGTTGATGGCGAATGGGTGGCAATGGGAACGGGAATAGCGTGTTGACGATGGCATCGACTAGCCCACCGGTCAGCCCATATGAGGCTGCTGTGCGATCTACCATCCATTTCTGCAAGCGCCTTGTAATATCCTGATAATTGAGGCATTTGTGATGATGAAGTTACCGGAAAGCACATAGAAAAGGCTTACCTGTTTCCTGGATCGATTGTCCTCTACAAACTGTTGCGCTGCTTGATCATCAAGAGGGGGGTGCAGCAGCAATCCCTGCTCGTGGATTAGTTTGCCATTGACTTCCCCTACATCGTTGCCCAGATCCCCACAGCCACTCTGGACTCCCAGCATGACACAATTTGCAGGCAGAGCTTGAAACGAAAGAAAACGAGAGAAGTGCAGCGGAACTGCCATGGCATCGGCGTTCAGATCGATGACTGTGTCGATTAATACATTTGCTGTGGACCCTTCCTGGGGCTGCAGCTGCCATCTGCATCCCAAAGCGGTAGATGCAGCTCCACCCGACTCAGGCCTGCTTTTCAAGTCCGCCTGTTGTTCTACATCCACTTGATCTTTGTGATTGTTCTTCTCACAAGTGGCGACTTGGGCGCAACGCTTGTCCGCCATGTGTGTGAGCGGTTCTGAGACGGCCAGCCGAACACATACGTGATATGGTTGTAGTTTCAATGATACTGATACGTGATGTTGCTGATTGCCATCGGAATTTGGGCGGCCTGTTATAGACGCCTCCAGCTGCAGTTCTGGCAGGTGTTTGTCACTCAAGCATCTGCTCTCCCGGATGGTTGCTAGACTCGCCCCTCCCAGCTGAGAAAGCGAACTGGACTCAAAACAGCTGTCCGGAGCTGCCCTGCCTGGAGCTGCGATGCCTGGGCAACAGCTGTCCATACTGTCCTGGGCGCATTGCCTGTCGCGTATTCGATCGTGCAAATCCACAATAGGAAATCGTCCAGTATGATGGGCCTGACAGACCCAGTCCACGCAAGCTCCAGGCAGCTGTGTGATCTGTCTGCAGTTGCTCTGAGAAATTGCATTGCCGCTTTCACAACGGCCCGTTTGGCTCGATGATTGGGGATGCAAGCACGCATGGCATGACTGCCTGCAATTCTTCACAGCTGTAACAGATTGGCGCCGGGAATGCCGCAGAGCTGTATAGTTCCTGCGATGTGACACAAGTATAAGGCGAAAGCTGGATTCTTCCCAGAATTGTGGTCCCGTCAAATGATTACATGTGCGTGCTACAGCAGACTCGACGCCCAAGAAAACTGGAGCCAAGTCCGCCACCTACATGTGTCGGTCGTCAGAACATTCAGGATCTTATTTACGCTTAGATGCACAGTAATACATTCCAGAAGACCCACACCGTTGTCTTGGTGTGCAGCAACACTGGGTGAGCCGAGGGTGCTGCAGGCTGGGTTGAAAACAGGGCCAAAGTGAGCACATCGTGGTCGTCAGGTATTGCCGGTATCGAGTATACCGCGATTTGTTTCAAGTGCCGCAATCTACGGCGGGGAACCTGCACCTGATCGTTGTTATACATATCAGCTGTGCGAGGGCGCGAGAACGCAGTCCAAAACACACCCACGACTGATCTTCAGCCATATAGATTTACATTCATGGCATACGGTCGTCTTGTACAGAATTTGCGTTGCAAATTAGCGGTCCGCAGTCGACTGATTTGGTTTGCGATCCAGGTATTCCACGCACGCAGCTCATGTGTGCAACCCGGACAGCAGCCTGGAGCTATCGATTGTGGAACCAGTGTCGAACTCAACAGCGATAGCTACTCATCACTCACATCGCGCATCGATAAGTGTATAACGCACACTATGTGCAGGTACTGTGCTGAAACCACGCCAACTGGCTGCGCAATCCCCGCGCCCGTGTACACAATGAGACCATGCATACTCGCACAAGCATTGGTTTACATCACACCAATTCAGTACTCCACAACCGGTGCTAGGATGTGTTAATGCGGTGTGGTGATGTATGGCGAAGCGACGACTTCCCTGGCGCCACACCGGGGCGTTTACATGATCATGCATGATTGGAGCGAATGTCGGTGTCATATTACAGGATGTCAGGCAGCAAGCAATACACATTTACATATATTGCTTTTCATTCGCACAAAACGACAGATTGCCGACTGCCAAACAAGATCAAATGTCGAATGCACTTGGCAGAATGTGCCCAACTGTAGTGCGGGCCCAGTGTGCCGAGCCATGCGGAGCAGCCGGCACTATGCTGAACAGCCCGCTGGACGTGGTGTCTTCAGCAGGACACATTTTCTTGCTGCAATTCTATGACTTCTTCTGACTTATAGCATCGGCTTGTCTACACCCTAATAAACATGTTGAGTCTCAGACAGGGACGCGGCGGACATGATCTAAGAACCAAACACGACTTCAGCGAGCTTTTGAGTCCAGGTCCTGGGTAGAAGCTGCGGCACTGGAGTGTGCTGCATGACAAAGTTGTATCGCTTTCAACATCTCCACCAATCAGACTGCGTTATTATTGTAGCGACGTCTGCTGATTACGGTGCATAAACCCTCCACTGCAGCTTCATGCACAACAGGACTCCCAAAGCAAATTCTGAGCAAATGGAGACTCACCTTTCCTGTTGTGGTGGCTAAGACAAATTTCCTTTCAGGAACTGCGACCCCCATACCCTTCGATTCCCAGATTCCATCACCTTGTTGCTGCAAGAAACGCCTATCTTCCGGCATTGGAGGTTGAACCCCAATCATCATCGGCACGGTGCCCATGCGCTGTCCGTTCTTCTTTAGTGCTCGTTGTGCACCAAGAGTTGTTTCAAACCTGATGAACATCCAATTACAGTTGCTTGCCGGTGGATAGCGCCAACTATCAATATTCCCACAGCTCTGGAACTCTTGTAGCACTGACGAAACAGCATGTCCATCCGTCAGAAAACCAAACACGACCACCCAATTATCTTCGTACACTGGAGCTTCCTGATTTCTCAAAACCGATATTGTTGTGACGTGAGTGCGCTCTGCAGAATCGACGTCCAGGCTCAACAGGGCAACTCCCACATGTGATCCAGTGAACATGCATATGATGCCGTCTACGAAGCGTCTTACCTGGCTCTGGCTCGTACATGCTGGCCGCGGGTGGAGCAACGGACACCTTCGGCTCTGGTCTGGGAGTTGGGCTGCCTCCCATGCGGACATCATGATCCTGTGCGAGATTAAAGATTGGCCTGAGCGATGACGGCGGTGCCATGTCCATCTTGGCACTGGTCTTCCAAAGCAAGGCTGGCAACAACTTGTAAGCACCAAACACTACGTGCGACCTCGACTGCTCAAGATCAGCCCCCGCACATTTGCTCGATCGATTCACATCCACTTTTACGCCAACGTACAGGCAAACGGACTGTCACCTGCCGAACTACTCAAGGTGCAGGTGCCAACGGCGAACGTTCGGCAACTGCGTTGACCGCCCGCGATGTAGATATGTCATCCAGTATGAATGCAGCGGACAATGAACGGTGACAATTACTGATTGTGAACATTTGATTCACGGCAGTGCGCACATTTGCGCACGCCTGCTGTGTCATTGGCCATGCATTTCCGGTCACGGAAGGTACTACCTAGGTATACCTAGTGCCCGGCATGCAAAACCAACATTCAACAGGGGGCCAACGTGCAATACGCAAACGAACATCTGGTTTGAATGTTCGCTTCTGTCCCTGTGTTGGTGACGCAGGGGGTGTAGCGGTTGTGATACCTGGCCACGCTAGCTTGCATCTGTCGATGTGTGGCCTATCGTGAATTTGAATTGAGATTCGGGCTGAAGGCACCCATTGCTCCGCGTATGCATTGATCACCACTCAACTAACATCTCAGAAGTCAGCACTCGCTCTTGGGGCTTTTCTGCATGTCGTCTGCTGCTGTTGGCTCACGGAACACGTAAACTGCTCCATCGCCCAGCAGAAGTCCAGTGTTCCCGCAAGAGCTTGCAACCAATCAATCTTACCAACTCAACCGTTGAAGGTCATCAGAAGCGACGTGTCAATAGTGGAACACAACATTTGCACACAGCATTCCGATCGACCCAGGCTGTCAAGTGCATCTGATTCTGTGCCTGGACGCTTTCACCAACAGATGTAGCACATCTGCGTATGGGCGACGAGTTCCCGTTGAAATCAAGCATGCAGCATAACATCATGACCAGCTGCAGCGATGCTGATTCTGCTGCACCCGAGCCGCATGTGTACCCAGGTGTACAGCCCAGCAGGAGCCCTTCGAGCAAGCTGCAGGTTGTGAAGTCTGGCACTTGACGCGCCTTATTTGACATAATGGTCCCCAGAATATTTACTTCATTTGGCAATTTTCAGGCTGAGGACAGTGCCTCGGAGCAGCATCCACGTACATCGGCAAGTCCTGTTGCAGATGATGGCATTACACAGCAAGACGCTGTCGGGCTATCTGAACGCAAGAATTTTGCTACAGCCCTTCCCTCTCACCCCGGGACGTTCGCTTTCCCCAAGCCTATGCTTCGAGAAAATCTATCTGCAGTCGGCCTGCAACCACCGCAAGATAGACAGGCAAGAGGACAGCGAGCGTGCCACAGCCATACAGATCAGAATGCCAGCGGGGCTGGCGACAGGGCGCAGACTTCACACTCTACATGTTTCCGACTTCGAACTCCTTCACCTAGTATGGATTTGATTGTGCATGAGCGATTTGCTGTCAGGAGAGCTGCCGGTGAGGAATACGCCAACGCAGTACTCGCCACATCCGCCGCGCCCTGCTCTCATATAATTGGCCAGCACGGGCGCTCGCCTGCCAATACTGAGCTCCTGCCACGCAACTCTCAGGCACTTATCCTGTCCCCACTGCGAGCACAGGTGCCAGCAAAGATATGTTCAGCAAAACGATGCCGGCCGGATCACAGCCAGTCAAGATGTGAACCGGCTTGGCCATCGGGAAGCTCGTGGTCCCCATCTACCATGCATGTGACAAACACAGTACCTTTGCAAGGCGGTGGGGACTGTGAGCCATTCGTGGTAGCGGAGAGGCACAGAAATTGGAGTCATGATGCCACGGCCAGCATGCTCTTGATGTCAAAAGCAGAATGCTGTCCCAGCGGCGTGTGCACCCCTTTGAGTTGCCCGGAAGTATTTTCTACCAAACAGCAACGGATGCATGAGGACTGCGGACATATGCCGAGTCTCAGCGACACATGGGCTGTTACGCAGCCCCCACACCGCGGTGTCAGACAAACGTTAGACAATCACAACCGGCATTCACCAACCATGAGTGCACAGGCCGCAGCTGCAGTTCAGGGAGGGTGCCAGCGTCCCAGGTCAGTTGCAGAGCAGCTGATTGATCCGTCAGAAATTGAGGAAAGCATCCGTAGGCTCCAACGAGATCGGTCTTTGGAGGCCGCACCCCCGCTTGGTGACGTAGATGACCGAAGCAAGATTGATTTGCATGGCACGTTGCAAAATTACCATCAGGCGAGGAGCATGGAGGAGGAACGGAACGGGGAGGTGTCTCTTCGGGGGGGCATTAATCCGGTTGCAATCGATCAGTCACGCCAGGGTTTGGCTCGAGCAGGCTCTCCGCCATTCCAGACTGCAGCCAGCAGATCAGGGACTGCCGTCAGCTTGGTAACAGCAGAACCAGAGCCAATTTGTGGCGTGCAGGCAGAATGTGCTGAGGCGCAGGCATCAGCATGCCATGTGTGGGATGCAGCGGTATCTGTGAATGCTGCTTGTTATGAACACAACCGAGCTGCTGTGATGGGTCACTGTGACAACAGACCTACTGAGCCTGAGGGTCAGAGCCGTCCCCGTATGTCAGTGACAGAAGCATACTCCAGGCTCGGTATAGTATGCCCAGGGTCTGATGCGCACACGCTAGAGCCTTGGGATGTGGGCACATGGAAGGCGGCATGGAGAGAATCAGGAAATCGTATTCTGGGGCAAGCCGGCGTCTGGACACTAGAGGCCATCAGCTGTATCGTCTGCGACCGGTAAGCTAAGCTATAACACTGCCGTGGTGTGCGTCACGCAACGCGCTGTGGATTGTCAATCTCAACACCCCAGTGAGCATTAGGTTGTGTCAGAACACCACGCCAACGTAGAATTTACTTTCTACGACTGATCAAGCACATTGCACCTCTGGTGCTCTGTCAGATGTAGAGCTTGCCAGATTATGTCATTTTGCGTTTTGTTAATGTTCTGGTAGCAAGTGTCATGTGTGTGTACCCTTTGAACGTGTCGCCACTGCGTGTCGCCTGTATACCAGGAAGCGTACCCAGCAATGATGGCCGTTTCATGCAAATTGATGCAAATCTAGGAAGTGCCACGATGCAATTCACCATATGTCAAAAGCATGAGATATGGCACCGGGAACAGATGATTACCTCGCTTTTGCAAATCTCACTCGTGCAACACAGACAGAAGCAAACCTTATGCTTTGTCCTGGGGCAATATGCAGTGTCAGCATGCTGCAGAGTGCCGCTGCCATGCATCAGCATGTTGTGCAGGAGAGAGTCTTTCCACGAACGACAGCAGCCAATGATCCACCGTCTTCAGGAGCTGCAGAGGGATCTTCAGGAAGAGTTACGGACAGCGGCGTCAGCTAGTATGATGCTTCGCGGACGCAAGAAAGCACAAGCCCTGAACAAAACTTCTCAGCGGCGCCAGTGGGTTGGGGCATGCCTCAGTCCCGCGACGCTCAACACTTCTCAGGCAGTATGCACTGTCCACTAGCAACTGCCGCTTTGTTCAAGTTTCTCAACTGCTTGATCCATGTGTATTAGTCAGCTGTTCGCTTGCAACTGCCATTGTGCCATCGCGAAAAGCAATGGCCAGGCACAAGCACCCCCCTGCCCACAAGCAAAACTTGCTTGGTGCAGGCGACGTCAAAGCATGGTGCAAAGCACAAACGATGTGGCAAGGCACTTGAGGCTGTCGAGGAGAGTGATTTCAAGCGTGAGCTCCTGCTGGAGCTGATCCGCAAGATCAAAGTTGGACTGTGCTTCAACGCACTGCGCCATGCAGCTCAGGAGGCCAAGCTGATTCAGTCAATCTTACAGCACATAGGCGGGTCACAGAATATTGTACTCATGCAATCCACTCTGATGGCCTGGCGGGACATGATGTTCCAGAAGGCATTGCGAGCAGCCCAGGCGCAAGAGCTGCTGGAGGAGAAGCAAACCAAGCATATGGACACGGGTGTGTGGCAGTGGGCGCCATTTTATGGAGCACGCTCTGCGTGTCCTACACATGTGCTTGAGTTTGCATACTGAGCAAGACTTCCTGCTGATATTGATCATCACAGCTTTTGCAGTTTTCAGCAGCTGGAGAGTACATACACACGAAGAATCATGGCGGCGCAGGCACGTGGGCCATGGCCTTGCCGCTGTGGCCGCCAACATGCTGAGATCGTGCATGCGGCACTGGCAGCTGGCTGTTGCAAAACACAACTGTAATTTTCAAGCCGAGCACACAGCCACAATTTTCCTTCACACTCGTCTCAAGATGGTCGCATTCCATGTTTGGTGCCAGAGTACAGCTGCACGATGCAAGATGCGTGCTAATCATCAGACTGTGCTGAGCGCACTCCGCCTGGCTTCTGAAAATTTGCCTTCCCGTCAGCTCATACAGGGAAACCAGAAGCCATCAATCCCGGTGTTTGTAGCGCAGTTCAAAGCCCCGTGGTACGCTAGCCTGGCAGTAAGGATCCTCTGGAGATTTATCTGCTTGTGCATCTACTATGCAGAACTGTGTGACAGTGAATTTCTAGATCAATCACTGGGTTCAACCTGTGCCTGTGCAGCAAGAGAGCATGATCAAAGCAGATTTGCACAGTTCAGCTGCATCTGTTGGGTTTTGACAGTGGTTGACTCAGTGCAGTGAAAGCACTGATGGCATACTACGGCGTTTGAAGCACTGCCCTGTCATGGATGGGCAGCAACATAACTTGAGTGTGGCAAAGGATCTGATGGCTCGGTGTGTGTTTGGGCTGCGCTTTTCAGCAACAGCAGACGACGTCGCCTGGGCAGCGAACATACGCCGGTTTGTGCCAAAGGCATTCCAAGATAGCTTATGGAATGGCATCAGAGATAGGGGAGCCAGGTGTGCGTGCGCTGTGTCCATGCCGTTTTCGGGCAGTGACAGCTGCTGCTGGATGCATGGCTGTCTGCGCTTGTGACAGGACACGTCCAATAATCGGTGTATGCTATTGAACGCTTTGAAATCCTCAAATCGAGGCGGATGTCAAACTGGCATGCATCAACAATCTTGGGCTGATTCCATCCTCTGGGATGCAGGAAGCCGCGGCGCTGGGTGCAGCATGGTGGCCTGCAAGCTTCGTTCACCAAGCACCCACCCACACTCACTGATGACGAGTCCGAATGGGATGGTGACGAACACCCTATGTGGCATCATTACGCCGCGCCAGCCATTGACGACAGGAGAGTGTGGCATGGCATTCAGGAAACGAGAGTCGGGCCCTGTGTGTCTACAAAACAGCCGACCGTTGAAGTCCGCAGGCCTGCAGGGCCTGCGTGCGATCAGCCTGGGCTACACTTGCGCCATGACATAGATGACAAGGAAGGCACTGTAGCTCGTCTGGAGGACTTGGGAGGTGCAGAATGCCCTGCGCAAGAGGGGCGGAGGAACAGTGTAGGTTATCAAGGCCTTACCATATCAGCAGCCGCCAAAGCAAGGCCGCGCGTGTCCCATCCAGCCAGATTCTATGGCCCGCCTCACCGAGCGCAAAGTAAGTTGGCGCAGACGGCTCCTGTGATAGATTGTGGAGTTGACATGTGTTCAGAGGATACTGCCAAGCAGACCGCAGATGGTGACAGATGCTGCATGGATCAAGCGCTTGATTCTGGGGCGTTTGCGGGGCTGCTAAAAAGCTTTGCTGAAGAGGCAGCCAAGGATGTGGAGTGCAAGCAGGGATTGGGCAGCCATGAAGTAGTGCACAGCTCGGCATCGGCCCACGTAGCAGATCAACTGATGCATGCCAAGAAGCTTCAATCAGAAAGTACCCAGATCAGTGACAAGATTACTGCATTCCAGGAGGATGCGCAGGTGTGACGCATATGCTGCGATGTTGCTCTGGTGCTTGGCCTGCGCCATCACATGGTCCGGCTGGCATGAGATGCTTCAGGTGGTCTCTGATTGTCTGTACAACATGGCGCCCTCTCACTGAGCGATGCAACCGCCCTCGTAAGGCTTTGTGTACATTGAAGGGGTTGTGCATGTGCAAGCTTACAGGATACCCGCCCGTCGCGCAGGGATTGCTGTGCTGCCTGGTGCACCTCACTGCAGTTTTTGGGTTGCACTCGACGGAGCACGCTGCTGTGACACCCTCCATTGCTATGAGGGTTCTCGTAGTGCAGAACGAAGAGGAAGAGGACAGCAAGCGCCTTGATGAAGCCATGGATCATGCAGCACGTGCATCTGTTGCATCAGAGGTCGCCAGCGCCGAGCACACACAGGCCCTGGGCGCTGTTGATGCGAGTAGGACTCGGCTGCTGCACCTTCAAGAACTCAAGGTCCAAGAAGCTGCAAGACGTGCAGCTGCAGCAGACGAGCTCACAGCAAAGCAATCTGAGCTCTCAGTCTTGCATGCAAGGCTAGCAGCTGCATCGCAGCAGCAGCAGTCCCACTTGGCATCGGGCGCCTCGCAAGCAGCAGCGCGTTTGAGTGAGGCCAAGCAGGTAACGGCCCGCGCAAAGCACCACTGGTTGCTTTCATTGGCACTCTATGTTACTTGTGAAGCACATGGGCAAAGGCCTATTCAACTTGAAGTAGCATGCTGCCCTTGGTGTAGTAAAGGAGAGTTGGGAAGTGATGCGCAATGTGCATGTCTGGACGTGGTATGGCAACATACATGCCGTGCTTGACTGTGTCTTCAAGATGTTGAAGTGGTATTATCTCCAGAGCTACACGTGTCACAAATGTAGATATGATATTCCATCACCGTCCCGTACCTATGGGATGCAAGCCTATGCTCGTTGGTCGATCAGCCTGGCTTACCATGACGGCCACGGCAAGCATCGCGGGTCGGAGTCATCACCCTTTGTGCTGCAGGCAGAGCAAGCCCTACATGCGGACCTAATGCAGGCTGCATGGAAGGAGCGTGATGCACGTGAGCTCCAGCTTGATCTGCAGACTCAAGCAAACAACCTTTTGGATAAGTACATCATGCTTTGCGCTATGCGCACGCAGCATGGCTTGAATCATGTGCAGCAGGAGACCTCTGAGGGCCTGTCTGTTAAGAAGCAACTGCAGTACCACAGGGTAAAAGCTGACGAGGCCGCAAGCCTTGTGGAGGACCTCTGCACATTTCGCTCTGACCTGCAGGTGCGCGCCGGATGGCTACAGCCAGTCCTGAAAGCCCATAGCTGCACGATACTGCAGCGCATGGTATATGAAGGTTGGCTGTTGAGTTGAGGCATAGAGTACTGGATTGCACACGTTCACGGGGCTATTAGTTGTGCACAGGTCAAGTATAACGCCGCAGTCTCAGATGTGCAAGCTCTGGAGGAGGAAATTCGCAAGCAGGACAAGCACATGTCGAAGGCTGCAAGCCAACATGATGATGTCACTTTGAAGTGCGCTGCGCTGCACCAAGAGCTCTTCAAGCTAGAGCAGCAGACTGCGGTTATGTCGGACCTTGAAGGCCAGCACAGAGCAGCGCTACAGAACGTACGTTGCATCAGGCATTGCCAGCAACTTTCAGGATCGATGCTTTATCTATCCTGTTGGAACTGGGAGTAGTTCATGCTTCTGCATTCCGTTTAACGCAGCCAAGTGACAAACAAACACTTGTTTCTGTGCATAGCTGTTGCTATCAGCATTGCACACAAGCTAGATAGCGCTGTTACTTCGGGCTACCGTCCGTGCACAGGTGTTGGAGGCAGAAGACAGAGAAAGCCTGGCCCTGAAGGCACTGCTGCAGACAAAAGAGCTTTCCGAGGACGCAGCCAGGGCAGCCACAGCTGTGCAGCACACCGTTGGCAGCCGGCGCAATGCACGGCTCATGTCGCTGGACGTTCTAAATACAAAGCGCCAGCGTTTGGACACACAGCTCCAACAGCTGCAGCAGGCCATCATAGAAGCCCCTGCGCACATTGTGAACCAGGCCGTCCTCATCTTCCACCAGCGGAACGACGAGGAGGGGCGTGCCCAGGCAAATTGCCGGCAGCAGGCCGCAGCGCTTGTCGCCGACAAAGCCGTCGCGCCATCGCGACGGGACAGGCCGCCCGAGCAGCAGTGCTTGGCACCACGCCTGATTCCTGCTGCTGCTTCTGATGGCAGCTCTGGGTCATCAGAGCAACCATTTGATGTGCAACAGCACAACCTGCCGTCACCAGCAAGCGGTGACTCTGTCGATGTTGGGTCGCAGCTGGGGTTGGAGGCTGGCACCGCTCTGTCATGGAAGCTTGTGCAGCTCTCGCACGTACCGCGCAATCGTCACGAGTCCGCCATGCAGTTTGCCATGCGGAAGGTAGTCATGCAGTCCATAGCGGGGTGGTGGCGGGTGTGCATGACTGCGAGGCAGCTAGAAGATATGGCGGAGCAGCTGGACAGGGCAAGCTGTACGCGGCGGATGCTGCGGTACTGGCACGGGCATACCCTGGAAATTTTAGCTTGGCGCAGACAACAGCTGTGTGTAGCAGACATGCGTCTCACTGCGGTGACGTTGGCACGCGCGCTGTATGGGTGGCGGCTCTTCGTTGTTCAGCAGCAGGAGTCACTGCACCGTTTCCTGACCCTGAGGCGCGCGCATGCTCGTCACATGCAACAGACAGTGCTGTCAGTCCTATGGGCACATGCTACTGACAAGCGCCATGCTCGGCAAGCGATTCTTGCAGCGCAGCTCCAGGCGATGCAGCGATGGCTTTGGGGATGGAGGCGTGTTGTGATTGATGCACAGGATATGCGTGCCAAGGCGCTGCTGGTGTTTGCGACCTGCGCGGAGCGACGGCTGCGGGGCATCATGCGTGCATGGCATGCAATCACGTGCATGAAGCGCGACCGACGGCGCTTGCAACGCCGCTTGCTGATGCTGCACAGGAAGAGGCGGCTGCATGCAGCGTTGCTAGTGTGGTTTGAACGGTATCAGCAGAAATGTCTGCTACGACGAGTGTTTGGCGGTGCTGAGCAGGCATGGGAACAGGCTCGAGTGGTGGGATGCCCTTGATGCCTGACTTGGCGTGGGGACCTGCGCTTTCTGTTGTCTTGCGTGCCTGGGGGCACTGCTCGGCACTGTGTACACAGAGCAGTGGTGCTGAAGCTCGCATGTTACCATGCAGGAAGAGATTGGGCGACGAGCCGAAGTATTTGCTGCTGCTTTCCAGGCCTGGGCATCACACTGCAAAGTCATGCGTGACCGCCGAATGCAGACAACTCAGAATGCCATGGCAGCAGCATTTCACAGGCAAGCCTGCACCAGTCGGGCCCTGCACATGTGGGCTGTGAATGTGGGCACCGCCCGCCAAGAAGAGCATGCGCGAGCACTGCGCGACATCACGTTCCGAGTGTGGCGAGGGCGTGCAAGGGACAAGAGAGCCTGCTCCAGCACTGTATCCGCCAGGTTCAAGCTCAAAGCGCTGGGTCTGACCAATGAAGTGCGCACAGCTCCTGGCTTGTCTGACTGCCTGGATTGCCACTTCAGTCTGCATGTGACATAGTGCTTGTTGCCGCACATGTGCAGCGTGAAATCCTCTGGTGCCATTGCTGCCCAATCCACAAGAGGTCGAGGTTTGATGTTACCCAGCTTGGATCATAAGATGCAAACCTGTGGCTGCAGTTTCAGTACGGGGCTCTCGTCATCTGCAAGCGGTGCATGACAAAATGGCTGGCACAACGACGCCGGGCTTGTGCACATCGGCAACAAGCGCTGCTGCGAAAGAGCATGGCGGGATTCTGTCAGGGTGTGCTCCACACACGGCAGCTGATCGAACGGCATCATGAGTACTGGCGGCATGGAGTCCCACTGCTGAAGGCCTGGCGAGCATGGACCAGTGTCACCCAAATGAAGCGCTATCTTAGGGTACGATTCTTCCCAGTGGCAGGGCGGTCCGGCCTTTCCCACAATTGTTCCTCCGCTGAGATATTCCGCTTGCAAGTAATCTATTCAGATCCGCAAGGCGAGTCTTTCCATGGCAAGATTCATGACTTAAGCACAAATTCCTAGCCTAGAGTGCCCTAAGCTTTGAAGCACGATCCTGTCGGGGGGGGTTTTTTAATTGTACCTGACAAAGACCATTGACGGTGTCACACACCTACTGTAGGTAGAGCGCGACTGGGTGCGGCAAGCAGCAAGGCAGCTGGGGCTGTCAAAAGCAATGAGGGCATGGATAGGGTACGTCCGAGAAGGCCAACGACAGCAAGCGCTCGCAGTTGCAGCTGACTGCCATCGTGCTGATGTTTTGCTGGAGCGTGTCTGGAATGGCTGGAAAAGGCTGGAGCAATCGAGCAAGGCTGCGGGGTGCACAACACAGGCTGCTGGTTTGCTCTCGCTCACTGTTGCAATCCCAATAGTCTTAATTCCTTCCTCAACACACTTCATCTCAGCAGTGCGAGTGTTATCATGTTCACTGAAGTTGCCAGGATTGTTCAGCAAGGGATTAGTTGACAAGGTTCACGGTATTGTGTAGGCAGCTCAAACCTGAGCCTTTGCAGAGAGAAGGCGAGCTCCACCACTGCATATTTTGCCAGCATACACAACCAGAAGACCAGTAAGGTGCCGGTGCATCGGAAAGCCAACGTGGTTGTTGGTCGTCTTAAAACGTCTTCAATGCGCACTAGCACCAAATTCTGCAGGCCAGGATCCAGGCAGAAGTGTAGCCAAAGGTGCATCATCTTCCGGTAGTGCGCAAGCATGAGACTGTGATTGTTGCATGCTGTATGATGTGTTCTCTACTTCAAGCAACGTGTTCAACTTGCACGACCACAATGGAATGCTGTAGGAAAACAAACAAGCTGGCAGTTGAGGTGTCGAGAGCATCCTCGTCTGACTGCGACTCTCTGGCATTGTGGCTGGACTCTGCGTAAGAGGTACCATTCTTTGCAAGTGAGTCTTGGCTACATGATGCTACACCTGAGTTGCTGTACAACCGTATCAGAAGGAACAATTGCAATCCTGACTCGATCTGTTTCCTGTGGAAGGCGCATGCTTACCCTCTGTTACGCAGCATGCCTCCAACATTCTTAGTGAGAGTGCATAACGGTCACCCGCCAACTGGATACAAATGCTGTCTGAGACAGAAGCGGCAGTGTCATAGCTCGTCTGCTTGAAATTGCATCAGCTTTGGGGCATGCTCATCCAGCTTAAAGCAACCTGCATCCAAGTCCAGGATTTCTGAGGAAACTGTGGAGATGGGAAATTCCACATGTGGCATGCACCACAGAGCGACGCACTGAATCCGCACTGGAATGGAAGTACTTGTACTTGGCATTGTGCTTTGCACTCAAAAGATCTGTTCGGATCTGCAGACAGTATCATTTTTATGAAAATTTCATTGTCTTTGCACATGGTTTCAAGTGTCTACACGTTTAAGTATTTTCTGACGAGCAGAGTCTCTCCATTGTCTCTTGGCTGCTGTGAGTGCATCACGAACTGCATTCATAGCAATTCGAAGTGTTGAAGTGTGCTCACAAAACACGACAGCATCTCGAATGAGCGAGACAGGAATAACATTGGTACACAATATGTCTGCCATGCATTCACATGTCACACCTTGCCATTGGGCTCAGCTAGAATGATTCTTGGGATGTATTGGCCATCTGGGGCATAAGCGTCCTGCAGCGAAGCTTCGTATACCCAGCACACATGTAATGCAATGCTTACTAGAGCAAAATAACAGCTGCAGCCACCCCGGACCGATCTTATACAGTGTTGCCTGCACAGCTGCAAACCAACGGTATGCATCAAACACTGCAGCGATGACCAGACACAACGTACCCCCATATCTTCGTTCTCCTTTCCGTCAACGGTAACCATGACATACCGCTTTGAAACTTCCACAAGGCGTTCGCCATTCTCGATCATGGTTGCCTTCAGTCTCTTGCATGCTCCACACCTGGCTCACCATTGATTGTCGTCAAGCCTACTCGTCTGGCTCTCTATTCAGACTTATCATCAGCAGCTGGACAATACAGTGAATCAGATGGCAAAACCTCGCACCATGGCTGGGTCAGAAGCACAGCAATGGGTTTGGTGTTCGTTGACAAATCTAACGCCTTGAACTCTTCGCCGGTGATCTGAATGCATCGTTACTGGTAAAGCATTTGTTAGTAAGCTTCCGCTGGCACGGTGTGGTGCATTGCTTGGATTGAGGTATGTTACACAGTGATAGATCTAGGACTCAGCAGCGCCGAGGCAACAGACCAGGCAACATGCAAACAGACAAACCGGCCACCGTAAGCACCAAGGCCACGCGCCCCACGAGCAAATGCCAGAACGAACTAGCGCCAGGTGTGGGAAGGACAGACCCAGTCAATGTTTGTGTTGAAGTCAGTCAATTCGCGCCGTGCATGCGTATCCGGCGTGTGAAGGAGCGCGAACGTACACAAGCCAAACAATATTGTAATGAGATACATAGAGAAACCTGAAGAACTTGCTGTTGGGACTGGCTGTTTTGCTACAGAGCGCACACGAAGTTGATTAGGCTACACCTTCACTCACTGAGGATCAGCACCGGACGTATCTGCGGACAAGATATGGGAAAGGCGCGGGAGCAAGGTTTGAGCAGGCGCTACAGGTACAGCTCGACCGTCGCTCGGCTGCGTCCGCTTGGGTGTCTTGCCACCCAAGGTGCGTTGATACAGCGAAATTGTACGGCACTCAAGCTGAGCCAAGCTGCGTTCTAGTGTCACGTCGAAGCAGCGAAAAGGGATTTGTGTTGCCGGCCGAGTCGGCCTGCGAGCTGGAAATCGATGATCACAAGTCGGAACATGCAAATGTCGGTGTTGGACCGTGGGCCAGGAAAGCGAAGTAGCGCGATGACGACTGAATATGCGGAATCTCGGTCATGACAGAGTGTTATGATGCCGAGTGGGGTACAGTCCGACTTGCAGACACGTACAAGCCGGTGCAGAGCTGTCCCCCAACTGGCCCCCAGGCAGCTCTGCCTACCATGTTTGTGCTGATGGGATCACGAACGCGTGGAGGCTACATCAGCAGCATATATATGGTATGGGGACTTTTACATTCAAGTTGAATAATTTTCATGACATATATTCACAACTATCGGCCTGTAGCTCCACATCCAAGGTCAGTGAATAAAATCAGTGTCTTCGTAATGGGGGCACAAACCGGCCAGTATCAGCATTTGGGTGAGCATTTGAACCACAGCTTTCCAGATGGCTTCTGGTAAGCTGAACTCAATCAGGCGGATAAGTAACACAGGAGTCCGGTGTACCCCGTGAGGAGCACTTTCTGGCTCAGCGGCCATGTTGGTGTCCGTTGAGTCACTCAGGATCCAGCACATCTCCACAAATCATCATGGCCTGCCGCGCATCATCCACCTGCAAGCATGGCAGTCCTGCATGCGGGTCAGAGCAGAGCACAGACTCCATGTTATCAGCTGCAGGCACCCAGCACTGCCTGTTGGTCAACTGTATGTCTTGCAGCATGGTTTGACATGTGACACGTCTGATGAAGGCGAGAAGCCCTGTACATGTTGTCTGTCAAACAAGCACCCTGTGCTGCCGCATGCAAAACACAGTGTTGACCTGGAAGTACTATTTGACTTCGCTGCGCACGTGACAGCCCCTGGATTTCCCAGTGTCTCCCACAGCTAAAAAGCCACAACATGTGCTGCACTGATTTCAGTGCTCATGTACTCAAATCTGACTACATGCAGTGGATTTGTGCAGCAATGCAGTGTAGGATGCCTGAAGTTACGCTCAACCTGAGGACTTCTTTGGAAAATAGTGAGCCTCGGTCGAACAAGTGTATCACATAGAGGAAAGAGCTGGTGTACCAAAACCTTCTTGCATGAACAACAATCAGACTGCAATGACGAGATAAAGCTAGCTCTGCAGCTTGATCTTTCGGGCGGTGCAGCTTGTGTCTAGTTCTACTGCGAAATCTTCTGAGCACATGCACGTACGGAGCGTCCGACTTCTGCAAGCCCACACGAGCATTGCGTGTCTGTCATGTGCTTACTAGTGAGTGCTTTGCGGTCAGCACAAGGTGTTTTGACATGTGATTTTGTTGCTGTCACCGTATGGAATGTACTGGCACACGTTGCCATAGAACCTGTGGCCAATGCAACTGAGAAGTAGGTGGCTTGACATGTTGGTGTACTGTAGCAAGAATCAGGCGGTTGAAATGAAAACATGAGCACCCTACATGGGATGTTTTGCAACACTACGCTTGACGGCGGAGCTTGCCATGATCCTGATCAGCAGTACCTGGTATGGTGCTGGCAGGTCCGGCTCAGCATAGAGCGGTACTGCCGCATCAGGTGCACTGTTACCGCGGCACAGGTGACCCGTCACTGCTAGAATGTTCATAATCATCTGATTCTGCGTCAACATAGTGGGCTTCCCAGTGCGCTTTTAAATCGCCCACCAACACTCCCGCCTGCAAACGCATAATGCTGCAGTTCACAACATTGCACATCATAGCTTAGATAAGCTGGTCAGAGGGCGGTCCCAGTGCCTAGAAAGAGACATGGCTGTGCTGAAGATGATAAGCTGGCCTGTGGTACAGTAACGACGCTGCTGTGAACAATGTGCATTATGCAGAATAGAGGCTGGCATCATCACCGCTTTGCAAATGAGTATGACAACTTGTGGCATGTTCGGGGTTGTGTGGCATCCAAGTTCTGCTTGTTAGACGAAAAAGGTTAACACCCCTGACCAGAACAAGATGTTGACAATCTGAACGTGCTGTGCTGCCTGGAAAAGACTGGAAACGACTCAGTTGCCGTAAAATTACTTTTGATGCCTTGTGTGAAGGACTCCATACAAACTCAAAAGGAAAATAATGTTCAGCTGCAAAACGATGTGCATCGCCAACCAAGTGGGGTTCAGCGTGCAGAGGACACTTTGCGCATCCAGCATACCTCGCGTGCAGCAATCTTAACTCCTACGCCACGTTGCAAGAGTTTGCAGCCATACTCCAGCTTCTCTGAATTCCATTTACGCGCAGCTACCCTGATCATCGCATGACTTGGATCCGGTCTTTCCGGGTCATACTCCCCAACCATGTCAGCAATCCCTGCTTGTTGGTGCAGTGACCTGCAGAACGGCAACAGACATGTACAGAGCTCCTGCACATTGGAACGAAGATGCACCGGTCTTTTGGTGATCTAGGACGCACGCTGCATGTTGAGGCTCCTGTGTGTAGTGAGCCTGCTGTGACGCAGCATCTCTGCGCTGTGGGTCATGCGCTATGTATGTCGTCTGCATTTGTTGTGCCAGATTTTCAGTGGAGTTGCTGTGACGACCAGCAGATTCTGAGCTGCAGGTGACCCCATTAACTGCACAGAAGCGGCCTTCATCAATGCTGCCACCATGAGCCACACCTGGACAATTCAATGATGTTGCATGGACATCTCTAGCAGGTCAGAACTCCCATAACAGCAGAAATTGCGCACCCTTTGATGATCTGCAGCCAGGAGAGGGGTCAGGGCTTGATGCAGCACTGCGGCCCGGGCTACTGCTGCCTCGTCCACGTCCTCGAGGCACAGCCAGCTGCTGCTTGATCTCCGGATAGCCAACCAAATTACAGCCAGCAGGCGTTTCCTTTGACCTATGCAACTGTTGTGCCTGTTGCGTTGCTCGAACAACATGGCCACAGCCACCCTGGCGCCCAGGTCTGGTCTGCACATTGCCTGGTGGGGCATGCTGACCCGTTAGGCCATGCGGTTTGATGGGCTTGGCCCATGCGCCTTGTGCAGGACGCAGTGGATTGGATTGTATAGCATCTGGCTGCAGCTTACTCCCTTCCTGGTCTTGCTTCTGATTCCCACTGGATGATCCTGTCAGTCTGCAAGGTGACAGCCCCACACTTGATGTCCCTGGAGGCTGGCTCCATACACAGCCGGTTCGCAAAGATGCAGAAGGTTCGCCGTCATGCGCTGCATGCAACCTCCGGTTGGAACGTCGGACACTGGTGCACTGGATCAACACGGTGTTATACAAATCTATGACGTCGAATGGCGACTACAGACGAGCCCATCATCCGACATGCGAAGGACAAGGCAACGTTTCACTGCTGTACCGCTCCACTCATGACCTGCACGCCTTGACTTGCGTAGATCTGCGTAAGTTGGCTGCGACGCATTTCTACTGGACAGGCAACGTTTCGGTACAGCATCTCCACATATAGCCAGCTCTGGGTCAGATTTCAAACAAAGGCTGCACACTTTGGTGCAAGGGCGTTTGTGGAGCTTGCTACCTGGGATTATTGTGGAATGCGAGTCGATATGCAGGAGCTGTGTTGAAGTTCGACGGACATATAATTTGCACACGAGGACGTGGAAGCACCTTGATGGCAAAAAAATTTAAAGGCCGAGTAGACACGGCCTGGATATGTCTGTAGCGTCCGCTACTCTGGTTGTGGGGCAGCGCACCTCGGGCTTGCCATGCTGATGTCCGTCCGTTCACCATGGCGGCACTATGCGCCGCGAGCTTCAATTCCAAGATATATACAGTAAGTGTCTCTGATTTTATTTGTATGTGTCGGTGCGCTGTCGAGACACTGTTGAACCACACACGTCCTTGACCGCAACTGCCGATTGTCGACAAGCTGGCAATATCACAGGCTGCAATCACACGCGCTGGCTATCTAGATGCCTGCGTGGTACATGCTACAACGTACCAGTCGGTGCACATCGGTGCCTGCAGGATAGGACAATGAGCGTGGTGCGATGAAGCTTGATCCTGCAAGAGTGTAGCAGTGTCTTTGGGTGGAATAACATCCCGATATCTCTGGGCGCAGCAAAAGCTGAGCTCAGAGATCGGTATTCGCAACCTTCGATCAGGTTTAGGCAATGGCAGACATTCTTGAACTTGGCTCAAACACCTTAATCCGTACTCCTTGCAACCCGGGACATCCCGCGTTTAGAGCTGCTTAGAACCGCCATCCATTCATGTTGTCTTCCTGCCCTCCTGGTAGTGATCTTGAGTCTGCCTGTCGATGCCATCAAGACATGTGCCAGCAAGTATCGCCGCTCCAGCTGCAATGGTACGCTCTGCCGCGCTGTAATCTGTCGACGCTCCACTGCAGCGGTTTTTTGACAGCGTTGCTGATGTCAGTACTGAATCTGTAGGTGCGGACGAGAAACAACGTTAGGCCCGCAAGAGTTGCTCCGGCCTATGACGAAGAGGTCTGGCTGAATTTCTCGCTGTGCGTGTCTCAAATGGCCTATTGACACCTGTAACTTCACAGCGCAAATGTGCAGGAGGAAGCCACGCAATGTCCATTATGCTGCGAAAATCTTGATGAAACCGAAAAGAAACATCGGCCCTGTCCGTGCGGGTAAATTATTCTTCTTCGATCGGGCCGGGCAGTGTCAAATTGAGCGTCGCCGTACTGACTGTGCGCAAGTTGCAGGTATCAGGTCTGCTTGTTCTGCTTTTCACGACTTGAGAAAGAGTATGGTAATCGTTGTCCCGGATGCCGTACAATGTATGGCACGGATCCAGAAGAATGGGAGAGGCAGAGGGACGCAAGAGCCAAGGAAGCACAGGCTCAGAAACCGCAGCATACGCCAAGAAGGCCTTCTAGAGCTGCTGCAGCCCATGAAGCAACAGCGTCCCCGTCGCGGTCTCCCAGCCGAGCTACGCCTCGAGACGATGGGGATAGACCTACCAGACGGGATTCTGGAGCGTTGCGGGGACAACAAGACGGGTATCAACGACATGCCGTACCGGCGATTGTGCAAGAGCGACCGGTTGATGTTGATTGGCCTTCATTGTCGCAAGGTCCGGCTCGTGCTGCTCCCGGTCCAGCTCCGCAAGCAGCACAGACGCCAGCTGCAGATGCCCCCGCACGCTCAAGACCAACGTCTACAAATGTAGCGCAAGCGGCTCAGCGCCTGCAGAAGTCTCCAAAACCATCTACGTTGAACCTCCCCGTCAATGTGCAGTCTCTCGTGAATGGCACCAACACCAGCTTAGAAACCGTCATCGACCTTTCACCCCCGTCCGGCGAGCTCCACACCTACGTGCAACGCGATGTGCAGCCGTTGCTGCAACAGCTGATGTCGCTGAAGAGCATTAGCAAGGCAGGCGGTCAACCAAATGCCGTTACAAGTCGTCATACTGGGGCTGTCCAAGCTGCAAATCGTCGTCAAAATGCAGGTGGCGCTCCAGCAGCCCCACCTGGGCTAGAAAGACGGGAGCATCAGGCTCAAGCACCCCAGGCACGGCAATCTGCAAATGCAGTCGCAGCAGCAGGCAGGCAGAACCCATCCACTGTATGGCCGCAGCAACAGGTGGGTGATCAGGCTGTACCCCAGGATGCTGTGTCCAGTGCCTTCAGGCACGCTCCGGTGGCTGAGTCGTTTGCAAAGCAGTCCGGGGCTTTACCCAATGGATCCACTCCACATGCAATGAGTGGTCAAACATCGGCCCCAGCCAATCTGCCTCAAGCGTTACATGGTCCAGCACTCCCTCCTCCGCCAGGTTTGGGCCCACCTCCAGGATTTGGTCCAGCTCCGACAGCTGCGGCTCATGTGTCCATTGCAGGCCCAAGTATGCTGCCTCCTCCCGGGCAGGCAGATCCTAGTGACGGGCAGACCTCAAATCGCAACATCTTACATGAGCTTTTCCTGCAAGACAACACAGGGAAGCTCGGGTGGTTTTCGAAGCCTCCCGGATTTGAAGGCAACCTGCACCAGCTGCTCGATACATCTGCCCCATTGGCTCAGCTGATGCGGCCAGTCCGTAATGCTGCGCGCAATCGTCGTCCCCTGTATGCGCGTGCAGCGGATGCAGCTTCAGTGGCAGCTTCACAAGAGGACTTAGCATCCGGGCAGCCGGGCTCTTCAGTCGGAGAGGAGGCAGCTGATCCGCCACGGGATCCAGTTGTCAGCCTGGGCCGCAAGTTAGGAGGCCGTCATGCTGAGATAGGTGCAAGCCTGCATTGAGCTGATGCCTTGGGATCAAGTAGAGCATGCCTGATGCAGGGCTTGATGTTATGTAGGTTTGCCAATCCACTGATCCCGCCGGATGGCATGTCCGATTAGCGCTGTAAGGTCTGATATTATGTGGGGCACACCCTCGTCTTATTTCTCAACTGGCTCTGAACACATATTATACAATACCGACTACTTGATCTTCGCTGAGTGTGATGTGCACATGTGCGATCTTATGCCACTGTTCGGATGCATGCATTAATCATTCTCTAAATAAAGCCTGTCGGAGAAGTGTGGTGGAAGAAACCCAGACAAATGAAAAGGGGTTTCCTATGCACTGTCGAGTACGCGGACAACATTGGAGTCGTGTTGGTGCATGTACTCTTGAGGGTGATTGCATCTTAGCCATTAGGAGGACCACTCAAAACCCTTAGACCGACACATGTCAGTGCACCTGTCCAGTCCTTGCTGTCCAAGTAATTGACTGTGCAGGCACACACTATTAAAATCAGACACTTGCCATGATCAGTCACGTGATTCCTTGGGTGTAGCTGCAACAGATCATCACGTGTGCTGCCGTGGCTACCGTCTGCTTCTGGGATCTCGTAGTGCAGCAAAGCGATTGCTATGACCACCATATCTGCCAGACTGCCCCGACCGACCACCTGAACCATATCCGCCTGCCCCATATGCAGTACCTTGCTGCTGGTGTCCATGTGGCTGGCCCCAAGGTGCTGGAGCAAGAACCGGCACGCCATGCGTTACTGGCAGTGGCCCCATGGCAGGAGGAGGCCGTGTCGAGCCAAAGAGCGCTCCTGCATGGCCTGGCACACCCTGCGGCGCAGTTCCATACATATACGCCTGCCCCTGCCCCGAAAACGCAGCAGCCCCGCCTGTGGCACCCCAGTGTGTGTGCGGCTGTATGGCACCTGTCTGATGCAGCTGCGGCGGCTGCATGACTACATATGGCGCATACGGCGGCGCAGGTGCCTGCGCGGGTACTTGCACGTGCCCTGAATGCAATTGCGAAGCGAATGGCTGAGCTTGTGCATCAAAGTGATATGCTGGCGGAGGTGGCCGAGGCTGGAATGCCTGCCGCACATCGACTCGACGTGGTGGCCGCGTCGGGTATCGTGGTGGAGCTCGGCCACCACGGCCCACTGCATTGGGCAAGTGGTGCTGCACCATGCGACGGCCTGCCCCTCCCTGCAAAAGTGAATCGCTGCAATCGGACATGTACATGACAAAACCGGATGGCTATATTTGGAGTCCTTTGTGCACGTTCCATGCCAAGACAGGGCCAGTGTGATCTGCATGACGACAGCAGGACAAACCGCAGAGTGACTACTACAAGACAGGCCACCGGCACCGCTGTGTGCGGATGTGGGTGCACAGCATTTCTCGTGCCAGCCGTGAGATCATGCTAGCATGAGCGAGCAATGCTATAGACAGTGTCGCGTAAACGAGCACATGTATGGTTGAACCCCACCGTGGAAGCCTGGAATCTACTGCCGCCGTTCATGCGGAGAGCATGCCGCTCGCACCACAACGGTTCTTCTCTGGGGCGGTCTGCTGCTGTCAAGATTGGTTGTGGAAGCTGTGTCTCGGGCATGATCTGGGGAATATGCCTCTGGTGAGGAGGATCACTGTACAGCGCCATGCATACCTACACCAGCACCATCACGTCAGACTGAGCTGACATGTAATGCAAAAAGACCGGGTCCTTGAATTAATGAGATGCCAGATGCATTGGCTTGTGCAAAGGGATAGTTGTCGCAGGAGTCACTACAGACACAGTCAGATGTGTGTATGGGCTGCTGTGAATACAAACCACAAACCATATGTGCTCCCAACTACATCAACACAAACTGGAGGTATGGCTTGAGTGGAGCAAGCACCGAGTTCTGCATTATGTCTGGGCCAATAGATGCAAAGGTTGGCTTGGGGAAAACAGATGGACAGGCAGGGCCAGCACAAGGCCGGATTTCGCCAGAGTATCCCAGATTTTCAGCCGGAAGCAGCATCTCAGACGTGCCTGCTCCAGTTTGGGACTGATGCACAATCATTGTGCCAGCTGGGCTGTCCTTGTGCGCGAGCAAGATTGACAGCCTCCTGTAAACATTCATCACCATATTGAATTGACAGGTCTAGTCGCACATGCTTCTGACACAAATGCCATCTGCATATTTGCGAGGAAACGGGTTTGTGATCAGAAAGACCATGTCCAGGGTAGCACGGCTCGCGGGTGCGCAGTTCGTGCCAGATGATCGCCTGGCCGGCTCGCATCTGCTGGGTAGCATGTGAGTTGAGAATCTAGTTGCACATTTGCTTGGTGCACTGGAGCGGAGCCCCTCGATGCAAGTGTGCATATTTGCAAGCTGTGTCATACCACAACTTGCACAAATACAACATCCACTTGCACAGGGTCATAAAGCTGCTGATGCGCACTGCTGGTTCCGACGCTTTTCCTCTTCCGACAGCTGTTGAATAATTGGGTCTGTCGCCTCAAGGAGGCGCTCCTCATCAATAAATGGAAGCAGAGCAACACCTTGCCATGCAAACCGCTTTCCATTCATGTCAACCTTGAAATCTTTGGGATAGAAGTCCAGAATTGGAGAATTCTCGTCATCAAACAACGGCTGCAGCTGCTTTGGTAGAGCATGCTTGCTACCAGCAGGAAGCACTCCCATCAGCTGATTAAAGGGAGCAAAAGGCTCTCCCAAATCAAAACTAATCTGCAAACGATGATTCCAGTACGTTATGCTAACTGCTTGGGTGTACAATGCGTCGTCGGCACTGAGAAAGCGCCGAGGCACATCAAGCCATTGTTGACAAGCCAGGCAGGCTCCATGCTGTAATGCATGGCTATCGCCTCAGCATGCCCGCGCGGTCAAACACAAAACAGCTCATACAGGATCAAACATAAGCAGAGATCACGCACAGACCCATCATTATTGACTCAGTTTGCCACACCTTCAGGTTGCCCAGATCCTGCAGGTCTGAAGCAAACGGAGCATAGTGGAACGGATAGTACCATGTCCAGGATGCAACACCTTCAAAGTAATACCGCATTACCCAGCAAAGACCCTCAACGTACGCATGGCATAGCTTCTTCGCTAGTTCCGCCTGCTCAGCAGGCTCAGTGATGCCAAACTTCTGTTCATAATACCTGGCCTTCCAACCCTCATCCCCAAGCCGCACGATCTCCTCATGTTCCACCATTCTTTCAAACATATCAGCCTTCTCCTTCAGGATACCTTTCAGCTTGGACTTGTACTTGTCCGCTGTTTCCTTGGATGAGTCTACAGGACCGGAAACGTATGCAAATGGCAGCTCATCAGCCTCCACTTTGCTTGTGTTGGGTGCAACACCATTCTGCATCAACACGCAAAGCGACTTTCAACATTAAGTTACTCCGTTCCAACGAATGAAAACATTGAGCAAGAGCCCGGGTCTCACTTCCGCTGGAAATGGCAATCCCTTTGATACCTAGACTCACACATCAGCAAGCACATCGGTAGGCTGCCACAACATGAGCACACTGGCCAGTACGGGCATGCCCCAAGGTCGTGGGACTGGCGAACGGCCCAGCAACTTTCCTCAGAAAAAACTTCTAGGCATATATTGTTATACATCCCACATACGAACCGCAACACCGGAGCAGACCATTTGACTGTAATGCCTTGAAACAGAGGATTGGTGGGCGAGAAGCAGCTGCATGTGTCAGGAATCGCATTTTAGACACCGCAATCTTCAGCATGTCATGCACAAACAATCCATTGGATCATGCTTCTGGTATGAAGCAAAAACATGAAAGCACCTCGGTGTCCATAGCTGGGTCCTCACCGGCTGCAACGCTACCAGTTGTGGCATCTGTGCCACCACCTAAGTCGTCCCACATCTGCAACGCGGATTGACTCTGAGCCTTCTGACAGTCTCCAGGCGAGGGAACACTTGCTATCGCCTCATCTTCCATTTCGACACTGCAAGAGGCCTTATGGGGTACCCCTTGGTCCTCATCCTCACCTTCCAATGGACGCTTGCGAGACAACACACCGACGCCATGGTGGTCTGCGGCACCTTGCTCATCGCTCAGCTTGGCAGCATCCGCAACAGGGAAGTGTGTTGCAGCAGTATCTGCACTTTTTGAAACTGCAGATGCTTGCAATCGCCGCCGCAGGCTGGATGCCGCCTCCTTGTTTGACTTCTCAGCTGCAGAACGCCAAAACACTTATTCTGACATGTATCAGACGAGAACGCTGCGGAGAGGATTGTATATCCAGTCAATGCCGGTCCAGTAGTTATTGCAAGAAAACCATGCACAGAGGAGCCTCACAAATCTATGCTTTTGGGCTGCTCTTTCTACCGACACACCATCACATTGCTCAAACCATTCCATGGACATGATTTGGTTCAGCAACTGACGTACAAGTATGCGGGCGAGTGCGTACCATGTGCAGAAGCCAAGCTGACTGCAGGCGTGCCCGCCAGAAATTCCTTTGGATCATGCATATTCAACTGAGCTCTGTCGCTTGTTGCTGACGAAACTCCGCCACCATTATGGCCGTTCGACGACCCAAAATCAGCATTGGAGCTGGGCTTTTGAGACATGTAACGATTTTTATCAGCTCGCATTTTGCGCATCCGAGCCTGGAAGATTTTATCTTCATATTGGCCAACGGCTGAGATAAAGCGTCCTACGCGCTCCAGATTCAAATCCGGACCTGCACAAAACGTCATTCAACTCAATTAAAACTACCTGAAAGTGTTGAATCAGGTGCAGTTGCTTGCAAACTCACAGTTGCATCAGGGAATATTCAGAAGTTCTCAAATGTACAGCCAATTAGTGTGAGACCTGGACTGGCCATGGGAGATGTAGATGAGGCACACCATTGGCCAGATAGCCGCCTAGAGTTGGCAACACCTGCTTATAGACAGAAAGCATCAGCTCGATACCTTTCTCCCTGATGTCCAGTGTTGGCATGTGTGGAAGAAAGTCATTCCCAACAAAGAAGCACATGAACACAAAATCGTCCACAACGCGTTCTTGGTCCAGTTCAAAAGGGAGCTGCACTTCGGAGAACTCAAGGTGCAAGTATTCTCTCAGGACTCCGATTTGCATCAACTGAAATGGCTTCTTTGCAACCTGAGGCTTGGCCTGCTTTTGGATGTCGCCGCGTACAGCAGCAGCAGCACGTGCACGATTTGGGCCATCTTGATTGCCATGTTTGGGAGGGAACACTACCTCCCGAAGGATGTAGAAGTGGGGCTCGTGCGAAGCAAGGGCAAGGTGAATTAGGTCGGCATCTAGTCCATAAACACAGTGGGTGGTGTTGCCATTCCACCCTGGACGGCCACGTTGTTCTCGGATGAATTGCATGAACTTGTGCTCGCCTTCACCGGGTGTGTTGGCATCAGAGAGCACGACCGAAAGGTTTCGCCAACCGAGATTGTCATTCAGTCGCTTGTGAACATACCTGCATGCACATTGAGTGTGCCGACACAATGCCGACTGCTGGACGTTAAGCCACAACATTACCATTACGGCTTGGCGCCGTCGAGTAAGAGCGGCAGGGGTGTTCACATCAATTGAGCCTGTGATGCGCAGCCTAGACAGACGCTACAGGGACGACAGTAGGGGGGACATCCTAGCAAATGGTCCGGACGTAGATGCGAGCCTGGCCGGCTCGCATCTGCTGGGTAGCATGTGAGGCTAGAATCTAGTTGTACATTCGCTTGGTGCGCTGGCTCGGAGTCCCTCGATGTAAGAGTGCATATTGAGTGTCCAGGACTATGGGCTCAATTGTTCATGAGAGCGAACTTGACGTTGTAGAAGGCTTGCATGCCTTTGACACATGCTTGGAACACGTTCAGCGCCATGGAGGAGCTGTAATCATGATCCCAAGCCTTGATGCACAGATCTCTGCCAAGCATGTGTAAAATTAGATGGGTACCATGATGCACATGTGTATTTTTCAGTGTCAGCATACTGCATGGCATGTTTTGTGAATATGGTGAATATGATTCTCGCTGCAAGTATAGGGTATATTGGACATTGTTGCTGTGCTGTGCAGCTGGCTACTGAGTTGTCGGAGGTCGTGCTGTGGGTGATGCTGCGGGAGGCCATCGGCTGCCCAAAATACATCGGTGATGGTGCATGGCCACGTAATTCTCGCATCACGACACCCTCTTGATGGCATTTGCCGCACGCATGCTCACCATGAATTGACATCCATGGTGCCTTCTACACGAAAAATCACGATGTACAAGCCGCGCGGCGCATCGTGGAGCTGATGAAGGAGCTGCAACGGTCTGGCTCGGCAGTATTCGTGCCGCTCGTACCAATGGGCTGTTGCCACACACCACTTAACAACCACTGCTTGTCAGGTTGGTGATATAAAAGCACAGCACACCAACGTACAAAAATAAAATCTGCACAGACACATTGTTCCAGTCATCGATGATGACAAGGGTGGATGGCGCACCACTGCAGCACCATGGACAGCTTGTCCATGAAATCTGTGCCAGGTGTGATGACGTTGCTGTCAAACGTGTCACCGTCAGCAGCAGGCTCAGGAAGGTTGATGCCTTGTTCGTTGAACTCTTTGCGAAGCTTTGCCTCCAGAACTTTCTGTTCTTCACGGTCTGCAGCTGCTCGGAAGCGGCGAGAGCGTTGCTGGTTCATTTTAGC
This sequence comes from Ulva mutabilis, assembly GCA_900538255.1. Lineage (NCBI taxonomy): Eukaryota > Viridiplantae > Chlorophyta > Ulvophyceae > Ulvales > Ulvaceae > Ulva > Ulva mutabilis. The sequence goes on along the minus strand of UNSF01000149.1, from coordinate 23,183 downwards.
GCGGGGTGCAACACCGTCAATAGCCATGTAAATTACCTTACGAGGCCGCACAAGTGCCACCAGCCGGTCAATGTACTCGAAGATATTCAGAAACACCTGTAGTGCAGTATACTTACATGGCCACCAGGTTCAAAACTAGGTGCTCAGTGATTGACACCGCAGTGTTGACAACACCGCACCTCTGATTCTGTTTTAGGCGCAGGTTTGTCCTCGGGGTGGAAGCAAGGATGGATGATGCCATTCATGTCCAGGTACAAATTGTCCAGCTCCACATTGTTGGGATTGGGTTGCGTTATGTCTACAGGCACTTCTGTCGCGCCAATGACTTCAGGCTCCTCTTCCACACAGTCTACCATGGTCTTTGGATACCTGCATGTGCGCAGCAGTCCCTACAAGCGGCCGCTGGCCCCGCTTCGTCTTCAGCATGGTTCGGCCTTACCGTTCGCTCAGCCAACGAAAAAATGCTGGAACCCCCATAGATCTATTTTGACATACACAACTTCAGAACTGGGTGATGGCAGCAACGATGCTGGCCAAACGCCGAAACGCCACGATCCAGAGATCGTGACCCAGTGTCACAGGCCAAAACCGGTACAAAACAGCATTCAAATCATGCTTGATTCTGAGTTATATCACACGGGCGCTCGTGGCCTACAGATCAGCCGGTCCGGCAAGCAACAGCAAGAAACGCCGGATGGTGCTTTGATGATGCGTGCAACGCAGCATATGCATTGGCATTGTCTGCTGCCGGCCCTGCCGATAGAGTGGAGGCGTCTGTATTGTATCACGGATTTCTAGGACAGATGTGACCGGACGACCGACGCGACGCGTCGCGTCGCGCCGGACCCACGCGGCGACCCATGTAGCCACAGCAGTGGTGTTCCGATGGCTCCTGCATCCGCCCAGGAACCATGGTGTACTCGCAACCTGACCGGATCCCGAACGAGCTGAAATATGGTATACTCTGGGATATATCAGTCGAGGCTCTTTGGTGTGGGACTGCATAGCTTTTGCACAGTAAACATAAACAGTCGCTGCAGACAACAAAACACTTTGCTGCAAAGTCCCTGTTTTGGCTCCTTTTGATTAAGACGGCCATGGGCCGACGCGCTACGCCCGTATGGACTCAGTAAACAGTTGTGTGCCACTACGCGGCAATCGCTGTACCAGTGAAGGCTCTAATCAAAGTCAAATGGTAAATATACAGCTCTTGTCACATGTACCATACTGCCCACCTCTGGTCTCAGTCGTCCAAATTGCTGCACACTTGCAAGCACATGATTTAAGCTACTCAGGCACAATGTTCTCAGCGTCATCGCCAACTATGGCATGCAGTTGTGACAGCTGTGATGCTTTGAGCATTGATGAATCTGTCATGTGTACCTGACGTGTTGGCTGTAGCGCATGGCACTGGTGTGCCTCTGCTTGCCGCGCTGCTGTGCCATTGGCCTTGACAGCACTGCCTTTGGGTACTGTCACAGAGGCTGTGGACACCGCAGCGCCCTCGTCAACGTCTCTGCCACCGATGTCTTTCAGGACGTCTGGGAGAACAAAACCATGAACATTATGCAGCACCTCCCGGAATGTTGATCGAACTTTGGTGTTCTTTGGGACCCAAATCGAGCCACCGCATGTGATGTCATGCAACCAATCTCCAGGTGACGGCTGTGGAATTCCTGCACCATCAGGTACCAAAATGACACCATCATGGTCACCATATTTGAGCACACGTAATCGAAACATTCACAATGATGAAAGGGGTGGAACAAGGAAATGGCCGGGATGCTTACTAGCCAGCACATCTGCATGATGAGTACGACCGTGACGATGCATTTCGCCGCTGCTGATTCTGGCTTCCATGTTGGCCTGCACTGGCTCTATTAGCTCCTTCAGGGCTTTGAGCTGCTCAGATGTGGAGATCAAACGCCTGGTCGCGCTACAGGCAGATACATCCGAGCCTTTCTTGTTTTCAAGCTTGCTCAAATACTGACCCTCCTTCTGCAGACGGTTGTAAAGGACCTTGTATACCCCCTTCCAGTGAACAAGGGTTTTGTCTGGAGCAGTTATGCTTTGAAAGACCTTATCCCGTGCACAGATGCGTTGCAAGACCAAGACAGCAAGGCAGAAAACGTCTTGAACATCCCTGCAGCACATCCCCTGTGAGCTTGGGATTAGTGGTGCCTGGACTTGCATCAACATTGCACAGAGCTCCTAAAACTCGCACAGCCTTAGCAAGCAATAGCACTGTCATTTTGCACTCTGCCAATACGTACGGGAATACAATGCACATTGTCCGAGGAAGCCCTGTCACACCTGAACAGCTGCAGCAGGTCAGATATCGTGGGTACCATGCTAGCCAGCAGTCCTGGCGCAACAGATACCTTTTCATTGTGACTCAAAATGTTGGCCAACGTGGTCAACATAGAACACAAAAGTGATGCATTTCTCTTGTTTGTGCTGCACACATGCATGAACTTTGCCAGGACTTCAAGTGCGCCATCTTCAAGCAGCCATACACAAGCATTTCGGCTGTACGTTGTTCCCCATGCTGCAGCCTCACAAGCTGACCGTGCTTGCTCCACAGAATGACAGGACAGCAACTGTGAGAGTGCAGCCTTGACACGTGTCCCCAAGCACTTGCTGTGGCCACTCGGCTTGAGCTCAATACGCTGCAGGCGTGCTGCCATGTCCTTCACCTGGACAGCGGACTGAATCAGACGCTATGAAGCTCACATACTGGCGTCTCTGCCCTGAACAATGCAAGCGCTGCTGCTGACAGGGAAAATCCCCAAAGTCAAGAAGAAACCATACAGCTTCAATCACCATCGCCTCGTTATGGCATGCTGAGTGTGAATCACACTATACAAATGAAATCACCATGAATTGTGCTGAGCGCACCTGCTGGCTAGCTCCTTTTCGCATCATCCAGCCACGCACACACGCTTGGATGAGCTTGATGGCTGTGCGCTGCCTTGCGAGTTGACGACGCACAAGCCAGCCACGAACAGAAGCCTGGATTGGTGTGATTGCAAGTGCCAAAGCAGCAACTTGTCGCTGATACTTCCGCCTCTTGATGAGTGCCCGCGCAAGTGGCAGAGCTTCTGTGATCACTGCAAGAGCCTGACATCGTGCCCGGATCTCCTCCCGTATGAGATACACTCGCCAAGCCTGCAAACTGACTCAGGCTCATAAACACTGACAATGATGACATGGACTGTGAGTTCCAGCCGTTTTCCTCTATCAGTTTTGGGCTACATAGTTCACCTTTGGCACAGTGCACTTGTTGAAGCATTCTTACCTGCTGCAGTGTACATGCCGCTAGATGCTGTGCAGCATGAGCTCTAGCTGCACACAGCATTGGCTGAACCCATGCCCGGGCCAAATAGCCACGACACGCTGCCCCAATCACTGTAGCTGCTCTCTGCCGCGCAGCAGCAATCTTTGCTGCTTCCTCCTGAAGCAAGTACTCCACAAATGCCTTGCGCTCAATCCATGCTTCGACGGCAAACTCAATGCGCCACACAGCTATACGCCGTCGAGCCAGCACTCTTTGATCCTTGAAAGCACGGAAATGGCGCTGCAGCACACATGCAGCCTTGTCCCATTGGGCAACATGCCTGCGCACCAACGTGCCACGCCACGCCGCTTGCAGCAGGAGCGTTTGGGCTGTCAGGCCTTGTAGGTGGTACAACACCACGTAGCGACGCCACCAGCTTTGAATGCACGTGGCTGCCTGCGTCTCGTGCTTCCGCTGCCTGTAGTGACGCCATTGACGCTGGATGGCAATAGCCCCATTGCGCTCAAACACGTACACATGCCATCCCCCTTGTATAACGCGAGCAGCAGTGTGCTGCATCCGCAATTGGATACGCACGACCTGCCCTCTCCAACCAGCTTGGAGGCAGACGGCTGCCAAACGCGCTTTCAAATAGCGCCTAGCCTGCTGCACACCTCGCCATCTAGCTTGGATCAATGTGGCTGCCATATTGGCTTCAGCTATTGCCCCTCTAACAGCCCACATCCTTGCGTAGGCCTGGATCGTGACAGCAGCACGCTTCAGCATGCGATAACGGTGGTGGACCAGCGTCCTCCGTACGCAAGCCTGCATATGCTTCACGAGAATGACCTGTTGCCTGGTCTCAGTCTGTGCCACATACCGGCGCCAATGAGCTTGAATGGCTGTGGCAGCTTTGAACGCCCTGCAGAGACGGCACTTGACTATGAAGCGGCGTGCAAGCGCTTGGCAAACAACCACGTGTGCAGCTTCAGCGTGGAATTTCCAGCGGCACTTATATGCCACCCATGCACTTTGGATTGTGCAGATGGCTGATTGCTTCTGCCTTGCAGTCGCCCGAGCATGCATGCCTCTGGCAGCAGCTTGCATTGTAACAGCAGCTGCAGTCTTCTGTTTGAATCGCGAGTAAGCCTGCATCATGCGGACTGCTGCCTGGATCCGGACTGTGCTGACCTTAAGAAGTCGATAATGCGTGCATGCCTGATGGCGGCGCACAGCTGCTTGCAACTTAACTGCACTGGTCACTGCATGATGGAATCGCTTTTGGCAGGCATATGACCTGAAGGCTGCCTGGATAAGCGTCGCTGCCCATTTCCGGGTACTAAACTCGCGCCATGCCTGCTGAATAACAGCCGTACTGCGCTGCATGGTGATAAATCTGCTTCTAGCTGAGAATGCGCGGAATGAAGTCTGCATCATCACCACAGCTTTGACGATCTTCCGAGCACTGCCACGAGCTAGATGCCCACGAATGTTTGCCTGAAGCACTATAGCTGCGTGCTGCTTGTGCAGGAAGGCAGACCGCTCGCCGGCTCCACGGTACATGGACTGAATAGTTACTGCAGCAGCTCGAAGCGAAGTAAAAGCCCGCCTTGCTTGCATCGCACGCCACGTGGCTTGCACTTTGACTGCAGCCATAACCTGCTTCATGTATGTTGCTCTTTGAGCACGTGCACGCCACTGTGCCTGAAAGCATACTGCTGCGCAGCGCCTGGCTGCAAGCAGCTGCCTCAATCGCCTGTATCGCCATGCGGACTGCAGAAATGTGGCAGCCTGTACAAGCTTCTTTTGGCGCTTCACAACTAGCCACCTTCGCACAGCTGCCTGGATGATCACTGTACATCTGCAGGTGTGCAGATAGCCAATCTTACAGGCATGTCGTCGCCACGCTGCTTGGATGCAAATGCAGGCAGCCTTCACGCGCCTGAGATGCGATTTTGCCACATACATGCGAGTCTCTCTTTGGATGACAACACAAGCTCTCCGCAGCTCAAACAGGCGAGTAATGGCTGCAGTCTTGCGAGCATGGCTCTGGATGATGATTGCTGCTGTTCGCTTCACATGGAAGTCTTTAGAACACATAGCTGCTCTCCAGGCAGATTGCAGGGTGACGGCTGCCGCTTTAAGGCGCTGAATCGCCTTCATAGCAAGAGCACAGCGAGCCATGGCCTGTATGACAGTGGCAGCATGGTGCTGCCTTATAATTGTCTGCCGCACGTGATGTCCACGCCAATGACGCTGCACGATCGTTGCAGCAGTCACTTTGATACTGGCTTGACGGTGACGTACATGCCGTCGCCACGCAATGGACACAACGGTCACTGCATGTTGCAGTGCACGGTAGTGGCGTTGAGCCCACCACCGACGCATGTTGGCCTGCAGCAAAATTGCAGCTGAGTGCTGTTCCTCCTCTCTGTGTGCGATTTGTTTGTGCATGGCTGCCAGAATTGCCTGCTTTACCCGTACTCTGCGCTGCAGCATCACGACAATGCCGGCCACCTGGCCCAGGCGCGCAAACTGTACAAGAGCGCCACGCCGAGCCTTGATTGTATCAAGGGCTCCGGTTGCGCGGGCGCGGAAAGCGAGCTTGGAGACTCCACAGGCAAACTTGTGCCAGTGATCAACGGCTGCATCTTTACGGATTCGATCCCTAACCCGACCAGCAAGCTCGCCAGGGTTTAATGTGATCAGACGTACACGTGTCCATCTCCACCAACCCGCAATAATGTGCGCAGCCTTGCCTTCATGCGCGAACTCCAGCAGCCGCGGACAAAGAGATGCAAGATACAAAAGAACAGAGCGTTCATCACAGTAGCGGCTGGTGATGTCATCTGCGCTAAGCATCTCAGGGACATCACCCAGGTAGCGCAGTGCTTTGGAAATCAGCTCAAAGTTGTGGATGATACCTGATCTGCAGCCAAAAACCCCTTTCAGAACACAACAGGTTGCAGTCCATGACAAGATGATTGCACTGTAGCTGGAGGCTTAGAAGCTTCCCAATGGCTGCTGGGTGCTGGCACCATAAAGAAGCCACCGATGCTGCAAAGGGCATCACATGCTTGGCATTCCATTCGCTGTACATGACTCGCACTGTATGGCCAGACTTCATTAAAATGGCCCGGCATGCTGTACGAAGTTCACCATACGCAATGAATGATCAGCAAATCAGATTTGGCACATATGTGTTGCCTATCTCCAGAAACCGCATAGCATGCAGGCTCACGTCATGAATCGGTGAGCAACGCAAGACCGATAAGAAAACAAAGCATGCAGGCTGGACATGCCTGTACGCCTCAATTTCGTCCTGAATCACGCTGTTTTGCATGCCAATGTAGTCAGGCCAGCTCAATCCCTCCAGCCCACCCAGCACATCGACTCCCAGAACTTGCTCCGCGATGTCCAGGGGCACAGGTGGTGGTATTGCTATGGCTGACCAGCCGATCAGGCTCGGCACATAGTGGTGAATCAGCAAGCACACAGCGCTGCCGTCAGTGAAGCTTGAGCTGCAGTTGCGCAAGGTGACACCGTACAAGCCACACACCATGCGCACCCACCGGAATAACAACCTCGTGACCGGGCCATCATTTCCAGGCTGCATTCGCACACCATTTGCCTCTGCAGGAAGACCCTTGACCAGCAGCTTGCGCTCCAGCATGCGGACTTCCGTCTGAAGCTGTGCCAATGGCACACTGTGGGCAAAGCTTGACTGAGCAATTGCCCACAGCAGGGCCAAGACCTCACGGCAATGCCCTGAGACAATGTCATCAACCCGCAAGGACACAACCTCTGAGGCCTCGCCACGATTTGCACTCAGATGACTGAGATTGATACCAGAGCGCTTTGCAGCGTCAAGCGCCATTCGCACATTGCGCACCTTGATGACCCGCTGTGCTGCTGTTGGCTTTCTCACCTCCGCCATGACATCCTGCAAGAAGGCTCTGTTCAACACCAGATCCCATCAGTTGATATTTATGTTCATGATGAGCATGCATTGAACCAATGGTAGGCGGTGAAATTGTCATGGCATGCAGAGTGTACACATGCATGCACCCCAACCAGCATACACAACTTGCTTCGGGCGATAGATACAAGACGGCGCCATGTTCACACCTCTCCCAACAACAACGAGATTAACTTGCACAGGATGATGCCATTAGAGAGATCTGGACCAAGCGAGGACACTAACATTGGCCATTCATCAATGTCCCGCTGCTTGAAGGTCACAGTGTAGTGCATTTTGGCCAACTGCCTGGGCAGGTTACCAATGCCAGAAAGGCTGCCATGCAAACATGCGGTTAAAACCTCCACGGATGATTTCAGTTGCGCGCCCAGTCGGAAGAGGAAAGGCGCCTGCTGCGGGAGCTGCATCTGTCCAGGCACACGGTCCAAGATTATCACAAGAGTCAAAACACGGTAAATGACCAGCTGTGCCAATAGCTCTTTGCGATCAGAACGGCGGATCAGTGAGGAGCCGCCCTGCAATCCACACGTGCTCATGATCTTGCGTTGCTGGCTGCATATATGCAACTGAAGCAAAGACATCAAGCGCAATCCAGCATGAAAGATGTCATGGATGCATGATTAACAGGCAGGATTGTGCAGCAGCGATGTTGGACCAGAAGACGCACAAGAAGAGTCGTGTCAGAAAGAAACTCCTCGCGTATGACGGCTTCCAAGTCTGCAGCAGATACAGCTCCAGATTCAAGAGCAGCATCGTCCTGGAATGTGCGACGATTCAGCACAGTGTCGATGGCTAGGTGCAGCCAGAAAGGATGGTAACTCATCAAAGCTTGCACAGCCTTCTTTCGCAGCGAGCCATCGTCCAGCAGGGAATTCTCCCGGAACGAGAGGCGATCTGCTTTGATGCGCTGCTCAATCTGCATGACAGCGAACTTCTGCACAAATTCCTGCACTGTGCCAGAAGGCATGGTTTGCAAGGAAAGGAACATGCTATCACTCATCAGTGCCATCCACTAGCATCTCCGTCATGCTAACCCACAAAGTACATATCGTCTTTGTCACCCAAACAAGACATTACAGTCGGTACACAAGTTTTCGCTGAACTCAAATTATTTGACAAGCAGCAATTCCGTGGCACACCACATTCAAAGCATGAACAATTTCTTCATCCTGTTCGCGGAGCTGGCCCAGCTGGTGGCGACATCGCAATTCAGCACTCTTACTGACGACTTCCTGAGACCGCTCTAGATTGCAGCGGTCCTTGTATGACTGGCCAAGCACCATATTCAGCCACCCAGTGAATGCTCTATCTTGCTTGCGTTGCCAAGTTCTGCACACATGATCCTTAATACCATTGATGACAGTCACGAATTGACGATGCGAAGCACTTTCACACATGCGTTGTATAATCAGATGAAAAGCTCAGGTCGATGATGGCAGTGGAATGTAGGCAAGACAGTATGTGAACACACTCTGTATGGTAGATGGCAAAAGCATCAGAAGGCTCTTTTGCCCTGGGCGCCTCATGTTGCTCAAGAGAAGGTTGCTTTTGTCGTGTGTTTCGCAGCGTGCTGGTCCAAGAATCCCGTACAGGTACACTTCCCGGTACAGTGGACTGAGCAGGGCGGGCGTGGTTCAACACCACCACAGCACGCGATGCCTGTGTTGGTGACTTTGCCTGAAGGTTGGACTGGCTGCGAGTTGGCGACAGTGATAAGGACAATCTGTGAAGATTTTGCTCAGACAGACGATCTTGCTGAGCCTGGGCCTGTGGGGAACCGGCTACATCTACATGTGAAGCAGATGGGATTGGAGACAGCATTTGCTCCAGGGTGGAGACAGGATCCTTGCAGCTGGGCAGTGAAGCACGGCGGGAGCAGCTCCGCGATGAACGGCCGGTGTCAGTGAGCTTGGACTTGTCAGGGAATGTTTCCACTGGAAGATCCACAGAAGATCTGCCACGACGCACTGGCACCCGACAACGGGGCGTCAAGGGCGCCTGTTCAAATGATCTGGGAGTCAGAGACATGCACTGTGAGCGTGGCTTCCCGCCGCATGACGCATACTCATTACGGGGATTGCCTCCTCCAATGGATGCGCGGCGGTTGTGAGGTTCAAGCCGACTATGCGTTGATGGTGTTGAAGGGAGAGCGAACGCGGCTGTCCCAGACGGCCGGCGTGAGTAGTACGAAGGTGCAGGAGGGGGACATGTCGCAGTTGTTGAGGAACGGCGTGATCGGGAGAAAGGGACGGCCTGCACGCCTGTTGTGCGTGTACTGGAGGTGGTCCTGGTCTGCCTCAAAGATGGCATCGTCGATTCTGGAGTCAAAGAGCGCCTGCTTCTGGAAGGATCCCTGCTTTTAGATCTATGACCACTCCTTGAAGCAGTTGATGCGCTCCGAGAGGTACAGTGCTCCTCAAACTGCTCGGATATGTGCGCCAGGCTCTTGCGCATGCGATTATGAACCCGTTTCAAGCGAGGGTTGGAGCCAGATGATCCGCCATCTGAAGTCGACTGATCTGACCAAGAAGCACCTTTTGACGTGGTGCTTGGCGCGGCCTCGTCACTGTTGCAGGAGAGCAGGTGCAGCTGGGCCGCGGCGGGCGGTGGTGACGGTGTGGACACTGCTGGGGAAGCTCGCCCAGGCATGGCTGTCCCAAGGCAATGGACGATGATGGAAGTTGGTGCAGCTGGAGTCAAGATGACGACCGAGTCTTCCAGGAATCCCGCCTTGCGCGGAGTCCAGGATAATGTCAGACATGTGGCACACCTAGCGCCCACGAAGCCAGTTCTACATGGTAGTCCGAGCTCATCCAGTACAACGATCTGTTTCGGAGCGCCCTCTATGTGAAACTCCTGCGCATATTCAAATGCGTCAGCAAAGTCGTATTCAGAGAATGCTAACAACCGCGCCTGGCAAGCATTATCCGTCGTCGGCAATTCCGGAAAGAAAAGAGGGTCACAACTGCGTTGTACATTCCGACTGAGCATAGAGACCCAACGCACCTGCGATGATCCCAAAGGATTGACCAGCTGGAGGACAATGCTGGCACTGTCGGATACTTCGATGCCGTCAAACTCTGTAGTAACCTACAACAGAATAATATTAGCCTTCTTCAGTATTTGTGGCTACACCTTTCGAATGCGTGTCGTTGAGAAGACACACGTCAAACGGCCCGTCAAGCAGGGACACCGCCAAATCAATTTCTGGAACATCCATGATGAGTAAATCCTCAAAAAATAGTATATACTATTTTCATGGAATTGAGCAGAGTGCTTTCTGAATGACGATCTGTACTGGCGTTTCACGATGGACAACGCGGAAAAAGGAAGCTGCTGCGAGCAAAACAGAAATGGCCGCCCGAGCAGCTGACAGGAAAAGCGTTCACCATGCGCTCAAAAACATTTGGCGTTGTGAGTCCGAGTATGGTCGTGATGTTTTCTGATCGAGCTCAATCGAGGCCTCGCGAAGCACATCTGCGCGAGCATACCCCTGACGCCACATACGTGTGTCCCCTTGGCACGCATTCTCCAGCACTCTGTCGCGAGGCACGGGCGTGGAAGCAGTGCGCTGAAATGAAGGAGGCCTGACTAATGTCAACGACACTCAAAGCTTTCCATAACGTATCTGCACTGTTTGGATCGGAAGAAGCGGCTGCCTCCGGTTTATCTCTGCGGCAGCGCTCATCGGGCTATACGCATTCGTTCACCACCGCGCAGTGCTGCGCAAAGCGGCCATGCTGGCGTCGTGTACAGCTATTCATACACAAAGTGTATCACCTGTCCGTTCGCACCGCAGGCTCTGTGCTTGTTCGGCACAGGACGCGAAAGATCCTCTGCTGTTGCGGGTTGCCAGAGGAGAGGGTACGCAATGCACCAGTTCATCTTCGGACCCTGCATCCGCCGCTTGAGTTCGTGTCATTTTAGATAAAAGGGATTTTTCACCCACATCTCGAAGTTCAGCTTTGTGATTACTATCTGAAACGCGCGTTCGTGCTGAATGGTTCGATTGACCCTGAACTTTCACATTAAAGCAACACTACAGGGGCACATTCCACCAATATACTGCGCGCTCCAATATCTGCTCCTTGAAACTGCAGATGCGGAACGAACCCCTGTATGGCTCATGCGGCAAGCAGGCCGATACATGAAAGAGTTCAGAGCGTACTCCGACAAATACCCATTCAGACAGAGATCCGAGACTCCAGACATCGCCATTGAACTGTCTCTGCAGCCATGGAGAGCATTTAAAACGGATGGTGTCATTTTTTTCAGCGACATTCTGACACCTTTGCCAGCCCTCGGGATTGAATTCGATGTCATCAAGGGCAAAGGCCCAGTCATATCTGGTGTGGCAAGTCCGGTCATCTCTGCCCTGCGTTCTCTGTCTTAAGTTTGAACGTGAGCCGCCATATATACAGTGGCCTGTTTGATTGATATGCACATATTGCATCCACAAAGTGGAACCGCGATCATGAACAGTTTACCTTCAGTTATTCCGTGTTGCTACGATGTAAGATGGACTTAGTGGCGCTGATCAGTGCACTCAATGTTGCGCGATTGTGTAGATCCGGTAAGGAGTATCGAGCAAGTTGAAGCAATGAAACTGCTGGATGATCCAGCCTCGTCCTTGCCTTTCATCAAAGACACCCTGAGCTCATTGCGACGTGAGATTGATAAAGATACTACCTTATTAGGCTTTGTCGGATCTCCGTGGACGTTGACGGCATACTCCATGGAAGGGGCTGCAGAGCGTCATTGCAAGGCGACCAAGGTGTGCAAAATTTGAGGCCACCATCTACATTGCAGCTGTTGCAGGACTTCATGCCATGCATTCACTGCTTACAGCCGTGCGTGCTAAATTTGACCCATCTTACCAGCCTTTCACATCCATTCACCAGGTCATCGCGCTGACGATCATCACCGCAATCTTCACCGCATGCTATATCTTTGTCAGAACAGTGCTGCTTAAGGCTCCTGTGCTGGGTCCACGTTGGGTTGCAGTCATGTCGGATTGTATTGCTTAAGCATGTAAGACTCCCCTTCGTGTGCTCGTGACGCTACATCTCGCGCAGCTGTGCAGACAATCATGATGACACAACCACAGGTTCTCCACAAGATGCTCAATAGGATGACAGATGCGCTGATCACTTATTGCAAGTATCAAATCAAGTCAGGGGCACAGATAGTGCAGATCTTTGATTCTTGGGCACATCATCTTTCGCCACAGCAGTTTACAGCGTTTTCAATGCCCTATGCACAAAGGGTCATTGATGAGGTCCGGAGGGAGCACCCTACTGTACCTCTGATCTTCCATGCCAACGGCGGTGTCGGTAAGCTTGCCCGCATGCATGGGTGCACCGCAGATGTGCTAGGGATTGACTGGAACACAGATATTGCAGCAGCAAGAGAGCTCATGCCAAGCACAGTTCTGCAAGGTAATATAGACCCCATGGTACTTTTCGGAACTGAGGATCAGATCTGCCAGGCTTTCAATGAATGCTGTGAAGCTGCTGGCCCACAACGCCACATCTTGAATGTTGGGCATGGAGTCGTACAAGGCACACCAGAAGATAATGTGAAGTTCCTGGTTCAGCTTGCACGCGATTCGTCTGTGATCGCACATAGCAGTTGAGTGGGATTTCTCAACGACTGTAATTACTCAGTGCACCGCATGTGCTGCTCTGAACTGCGCATGTGCCCCACTGCAAGAGGCCCAGTATGCCACAATGGCTCAGCTCACATCAAGATCTGGCGGAGCAACAGCTGAGTTCTTCACACAGGACGGCATCAACCAACAGGCAGTTGTGCCAGTGTGCCCGCAAAGATCTGAGGAATGACTTGTTCCCGCGCACATGCTGCTGATATCGAAATCTGAGAAACAATCCTACAGTGTGTGCTGCTGAGAGCATGATCCTCCTGTCACAAAGCAAGCTCTGCCTACAGTTCCATTTGCCAAGCTTCTGTACTGGCAATGTGGATCTCCACCTCGCATACGATGATGTCACAGTCCAAAATGCATTGTGCTACATTGTTTCCTGTCTGTGACTCCCTTGCCAAGATGTGGCCTGCTCTCGCCCTTCTCAGCGGTCGCACCAGCCTCACGTGACGCACCGCGCACATGCGACCTGGCAAGCGGGTGCATCACCTTCACGTCCAGCAGCACCATGCGCGTGGTGAGGAATGCCAGGTGGTCGCCGCGCTGCGGAGGCCGCTGCGATCGGGGCGGCGGGGGTGCTGTAGGGGGCGCTGCCGCCCGGTCAGGGGCGGGGGGCGCGTCGGGGTTCGGGCCACGGGGGGGGGGGGGGGGGGGGGGGGGGGCGGTAGCGGCGGTGGGGGTGGGGGAGGCCGGGGTTTGGGTGCCATGAGGGGTGTGGGGCACGTCCGAAGCCTGGAGGGCCTGCGAGAGATGGGGTGGGGGTTGCACCGGCGCAGCATCGGCTGGGGAGCCCGGCGGCGGCAGCGGTGGCGGCGGCGGCGGCGGGCCTCGCTGACATGGCGCGGCCGGTGCACTCGCAGATGGCGCAGCTGGCGGGCGTGTGAAGTCTGCCGGCGGCGCGGCTGGCGGCGACTGCCGGCTGCCGCGGAGGGGGCGCACGCGTATGCCTCCGGGGAGCTGGCCAACATGCGGCTCGAGCGATGAAGTGAGCGACGCACGCATGAGCACCCACCTCCAACCCACGGTGAGGTCGTGCTTTAGGACTGAAGTCGCCCATAGCTGGCCGCATATGACACTGTGCGTGCCGGACGCAGCCACGCGGCCGCAGGGGCAGCCGCATCCGAGTCCAAGACGGGCAGCAGCGCTCACCCAATCGCAGCAGCACAGCCACCTGGAATTCATGGTCGGTCAGGCCTGTCACCGGGCCGGGGCAGGCCGTGAGGAACGCCGAGGCCAGCGAGCCAAAGCAGCTGAGGAGGCGAGCGAGATCAGCGCACGCTGTCTCCGCCGTTTGGGGATTCGGACCGTGCTGCAGGGTATAAAGTCGGTCGCGCGTGGCGCTCTAGCGCGCGTCGGCCTCCGCCCGGCCGAGAGCGCTCTGGAGTTGCGTCATACGCCCAGGCGTTGGTTGGGGTCGGGCTGACTGAGGTTCCGTGCACGGCCGGTCATGCCTTCCGCAAGCGCGCGAGACGGGCCTGGTGTTGGACTGCGGCATCGCCGCGGAACGGCTTGCCGCCGTCGATGCCGTCTGCGAGTATCGTGTGCGCAACTGCTGCCGACGCGAGTTGCGCTGCATCAGAAATGTCAGCTGTGTAGTGTCGCAGACCGATGCTGCTATGTCTATGAGGGAGCAAGGCCTGCTCACTCTGCAGGTCGGTGACCTGCGGCGTTTCGATGATCCGGCACATGGCGTGTATGCTGGCGTTCTCGACGCCCATGAGCGTCTGTTAAAGGTGGGCCCAGTCGGTAGTGCGCAGCAGGTGTGCTTCGCGATGCTAAGGGCACTGGAAGAGGGCAACCCACCGTATCTAGGCCGCCAGCGGGAGGCCTGCCAGCTTTTGCATCAGCTCAACGGTGCGTTTGCATCTGCGGCTCACGTACGCCTCCACATAGGTAGGGGTGCCCATTGGCGCGCCGCATGCGACCATGCCGTCGGTGGCGACTGTGGCGCCTAGGCAGGCGGGTGCGCGCGAGGCCTTGGCGGGATCGGTGCAGTGGATGAGCGTCTTCTGCTTGTTGCACTGGTGGCGGGATTGCACAACGCGACCCATGGCGAACACTTGCTCAACCGTGCCGTGCACCGTCAGGTCATCGTGGCACGCGATGGCTAACGTGTCAGGGGCCGCTTCTTGCGCCGCTAACAGAGTGGGCCGGAACGCGATGGCGAAGTAGAAGGGGCCGATGGAGTCGCCTTGCTTCACGCCAGATGCACTCCACAAAACCCCTTTGGACCCGTCTTGCTGACGTGCCAGCAGCGGCGATGGCGCTCTATACGCCATGCGTGCGAATGCGGCCAGGGCGGGGAGTTGCGCGTCAATCCCCGCGATGATGGTCTCGCGGTCAATCAGGTTGAACGCGTTTTCGAGATCGAGCTGCACTGTGACCGTCTCCGCATCTGAGAAGTCCGGGACCAGCAGTTGTAAACCCGTGGACCAAAGCCCTAAGGGCACTGCGGGATCTGTGCATGCCGTATGAGGCATAGTATACGGCACGTAGTCTCGTGATCCAGCCATGCACAGGACTACGGTCACCATGCATGGAGTGGATGCACGGTGCTGATCCGGAGTGGCTATGGTGTCGTAATTCAGTGGACCGCAGCCCTAAGGCACTGTGGGATCTAAGCACTGTGTAGCTGTGCGCAGGGGGTCGCGCTGTCACATACCTGGCTGGTGTACAGGCCTCCGCTGTGACAGTGCGCTCTCAGTCTTTGGATTTATAGCACGTGAGACTTAGCAGAGAAGAGTGATTACACTTTGATCAGTAGAGCCTATATAAGCGTTCAACCAAACGTCTCATACGGATACGATCAGAATCATTGTCTGCGGCACGCAATCTAGCATGCATTGCTCGTGCATATGGTAAGCCATCGGTGCATGGCGTCCCATAGCCACTCCGGATCAGCACCGTGCATCTATGCATACATGGTCTCCGTAGTCCTGTGTATGCCACCATGCATGGTCTCCGTAGTCCTGTGCATGGCTGGATCACGACATATGGGACGCCATGCACCGATGGCTTACCATATGCACGAGCAATGCATGCTAGATTGCGTGCCGCAGACAATGATTCTGATCGTATCCGTATGAGACGTTTGGTTGAACGCTTATATAGGCTCTACTGATCAAAGTGTAATCACTCTTCTTCTGCTAAGTCTCACGTGCTATATTCCAAAGACTGAGAGCGCACTGTCACAGCGGAGCCTGTACACCAGCCAAGTATGTGACAGCGCGACCCCCTGCGCACAGCTACGGCAGTGCTTAGATCCCACAGTGCCTAAGGGCTTCGGTCCACTGAATTACGACAGATCATCCCGTGGGAATCGCGATGGGGCAGACTGGCTGCTATTCTGATCATGCGTTAGCTGTCGTGATCCAGCCATGCACAGGACTACGGTGACCATGCATGGAGTGGATGCACGGTGCTGATCCGGAGTGGCTATGGGACGCCATGCACCGATGGCTTACCATATGCACGAGCAATGCATGCTAGATTGCGTGCCGCAGACAATGATTCTGATCGTATCCGTATGAGACGTTTGGTTGAACGCTTATATAGGCTCTACTGATCAAAGTGTAATCACTCTACTCTGCCAAAGACTCACGTGCTATAATCCAAGACTGAGAGCGCACTGTCACAGCGGAGGCCTGTACACCAGCCAGGTATGTGACAGCGCGACCCCCTGCGCACAGCTACACAGTGCTTAGATCCCACAGTGCCTTAGGGCTGCGGTCCACTGAATTACGACATGGTATCGGTGAGATTTGTGGGTATTCTAGCGATGGTTGTATGCTTGCGATAGAGTCCAGGGGTCTACGGCTACGGCTGAGCGTCCCGATGAGCGATTCACACCGCTCTAGCGTTTAGCTGTAGAGTCCGTAGAGAGACTAGAGTACACAGATGCATAACGCTACGGCTGGACTGCATTCTGTCAGGGTACTGGTCTCGCAGAAAGGCCTACGGGTCTGCGTGTCCTGCGACGCACGAAGGTCGTGTTGCAGGATGCCACCACGCCGAGAAGTCCCAATGGCATCTCGCCAGGGATCTATTGGCTCTGACGGCGAGGATGGAGAAGAAGTTCGTCCTCGCCACCACACACGTTCCACAGTGCGCCGCGAGCAGGCCGCGGAGGACCAGTTCGTGACCTACGGGGAAGAACAGCGCGTTGGGACCTACGGGTATCCCAATGCAGGTCCTCTGCAGGCGGCATTGCCGGGAAATGCTGATCCTACGGGGGAAGCAGGAGCTCAGGCTGCGGCGCAAGGAACACAGCCAGCACATCTCGCAGCGCCAGCTGCGTGGATGACCCAACAGATACCGCCTCCGATACCGCAGCCTTCGCAGGCTGCGATGTCATCAGGAGTACCAGCTACGGCTGGATCTATTGACGTAAGCACGCTGGCGCAAGCGCTGTCGCTTGCCATGCCCAGGCCAGTACCGGGGAAATCTCTAGTAGAGAAGAACAGATTTCCGGTGTGGCACTATAAGACTGATCACTTCCGAGTATTTAAGAAGGAGGTAGAGAGCTGGGCGAAGATGGTGGGTGAGAGTAGCCTGCTAGTCAATGATCCGCTTGCTCAGAGCAGCCAGGCTCATGAGCAAGTCATGCACTGGTTGTTCACCACACTGCCAAAGGAGGATAGAGACTTCGTGGCAGACTGTAGTTTCGTCCATGAGGTCTGGTCGTTGCTGCATGCTAAGTATATGCCATCAGTGGAGGTAGAAATACAGAAGCTGTATCACCAGCTCAGCAGTACCCAGCAGGCTGGCAAGCCGCTGGAGAAGCATGTGAATGAGGTGGTGGGCATAGTAAACCAGATGAGAGGACTGGGTGAGACTGTGTCTGATCAGCTGTACAGATCACGTTTGCTGGCAGTAGACAAAGAGTACAGCCTGTTGCAGCCCATGCTGCAGACCATGCCAGTGCAGCAGATAGTGTCTACGCTGTTGACACATGCCCAGACGAACAGCAAGCAGGGTCCGTCGCGATTCCCACGGGACGATCGCGGTGGACAACAGCGCCATGGGGGACGTGGGTACCGAGGTGGACGCTACGGTGGTCGCCAAGGTTCACCCCCACAGGTAGCAGCTGTGGGAGCAGGGGCAGCAGGGGGAGCAGAAAAGAGGAAATGCTTCAACTGTGATAAGCCTGGACATGTGCAAAAGGATTGTCCATTGCTCTCCGCAGAGGTCAAACAATTCCTGCAGAAGCAAGCAGCTGCAGGGCGAGGCCGTGGCAGAGGCCGCGGTGGCCCTCAGGTAGCTGTAGTTGACCTAGATAAGCTGCGAGCTGACTGTGCTGATGGGCCGTCTCCCAACATGCCGTACACTTTCCTAATAGATAGTGGCTCAGACATAAACATATGCTTTGACTATGATATGTTTTGCGAGATCAAGCCACCAGATATGCCGCAGTGTCAGCCTCTTGACCAGGGCAGGCTAGACATGTATGGTGTGGGCACGATCAGAGCTAATCTGGGAGAGTATGTGAGTGCACAGGGCACTATCACACCAGTAGACATAGAGTTGACCAACGTCTACTGGGTGCCGGCCAGTCCTATCAACATCCTTTCAACAAAGGAGTTGAAAAAGTCTGAGATATACTTGCATACGGGCAAGCATGCAAACCGGGTAGTGATGCCTGGGTTTCATGACCAGAGCTATGGGTTCCACAGGAACTGTGAGCAGGGTGAGGATGAGGATGGAAAACCTACTCTGACATGGTTCTGTGGGAAAGGCAGGCCGATATGGCAAATGCGACCGGTAGATAGAGGAGCAGCCTGGACAAGTGCGAATAACTTGTTTCATAGGAATGGGAAATGGGTACGTGAGCAGCAGCAAGTTGCTGCGGTGACCGGTGTACCGAATGAACAAGGTTATTCCTTTCAGGTTGATCCATCATTCCTAGTGCATATCGCTTTTCACCATGCTGGCAATCGGGTACTCCAGTTGATGAGAGACAACCCACAACTGTATGACCTGAAGATGCTGAAACCTACGGGGGTAGCGCTTCAGTGTCATGGTTGCCACATGGCTGAACAGAGAAGCGGCGATAGAGCACAGCACGGGGGCAAGGTGACGGAGAATGCCACCTATGCTGGGGAAGTGTTGCATGCTGATCTAGCAGGGCAGATCAAGCCAGTAGGAATCGGGGGTATGAACTACATCCTGGTAGTGGTGGATGAGTACTCCCGGTACTCCCATGTGATTCCGTTGAAGTCCAAGAGTGGGGCTGCGGAAATGATATGCCTGCTGATTGAGCGAATCCGCACTCAGATCGTGTATGATAGAGAGGTTGGGGTGCGGAGGCTGCACACTGACCAGGGTGGTGAGTTCAGCTCTAACCAGCTGGCTCAGTACCTCGCGTGGCGTGGCATTGAGCACACGTACACTGCCACGGGCCAGCATGAGTCCAATGGAATGGTGGAGAGAAAGATCGGTGTGCTAAACAGGAGTGTGAGGGCAAGCCTGCTGCAAGCAGCTGTGCCTGCATTTCTGTGGCCAGAGGCGTATATGTGTGTGAACCATGCGCATAACCTGACGCCTAGCACAGCTCTAGAGGGTGTTAGGCGGAAGGAGGCCAAGCAGAAACTGGAGGAGAGGCATGTGCAGACCAGTCGTGACCCGTGGTCAACGAATGAGGCTGTGAGAGCTGCACAGTTGCAGACGAGGAGGGCTCAGGCTCAGCAGATGAGTCTGCAGGCTCTGGCTGATGAGGGTATGGCCAGGGGCGATGGGAAGTTTGTCGCCCAGTGTGTGAAGAATGTTGATGTCAGACAGATTGTGCCATATCTGTTGTGGTTCAGGAATGTGAGTGAGGACACATTCCATCTGGTGGTGGCCCAGGTGAAGCCTTTCGGGTGTCCGATGTATGTATATGCTCGGAGAGAGGACTTCAGACACCTGGATGAGAGAGGAGTGCTCGGTTTCTACATGGGACCGGGTGCTGGTCCTCACATGGATAGAGCTTACGTGAAGCGAGGGAATGGGGGAGCAGTGCGTATGTATAGGCATACGGCTTCTCCACCAGCTCTGCTGAGAGAGTTCGCGAAACGTTTCCACATGTCGGAGCAAGCTACGGTGGATCCGGTCATGTTGGAGAACTACGAGCTGGGAGAATTCGAGATCATGCCCGATGAGCATACTCGTGTAGTACCTGACGTTGGTTTCTTGCCCAACATGCAGAAATGGTTGAGATCAACTAGTGTTAGGGCAGTGCGACCACCAGCCAGTCGTGATCACATGATGCCAGAGAGGGGCAGAAATGTGGATTGGGCTGAGGGGGAGCATCCAGCGCTGGGGCACACACACTGGGAACCAGGCAGGCAGTTGCATCGGCGCTATGTGCCGGATGATGAGTTGCCTGACGGTGAGCCGCCGTTTTCACCGCGTGTTTTAGGCTCTGAGCTGATAGCCAGGCATGAGCGGTGGCACACGCCTGAGATCAGTGAGGCAGTGGTGACAGCGCGTTGCGCTTACACGGCCGAGGACTGTGTGAACAGGGTACCACACTGGGAGTATGATGCGGTTCAGCAACCATCCGGTCCGCACAATGCTGAGATGCGACCGAGAGATGTGATCCCTACGCGGGATAGAGCTGTGCTGGATTTGAGTGGCTGCCGCATTGAGCCACAGGGTAGTGAGAATGATGAGTCTGAGGGGGAGGAACAGCCAGGGGCTGCCAGTGACTCTGCTGAGTCATTCTCAGGGGCATCTGAGCCCTCAGGATCTCGGTCTCGATCGCGCTCGGCGTTCACCGCAGCGAGTCCAACGGTCGATGGGCAAGGCGCCGAGTGAGCCACCCCCACCTGCGAAATCTGAAGACCACGGGATGTACAACCGATGGCAAGGGTCAGCGGTGTCAGGACGTGCAGTACGCTGGGAGCATGATGAGCCACGGCATATGCCACAGCGTGTTGATAGTCAGGGGCACGGCAAGCTACGGCATGTGCCTAGTGGAGTAGAGGCAGGCGGAGCTGGCTCAGGGGGAGAGTTAGCACCAAGTGCCGCAGGAGGCAGCGGAGAACATCTGGATCCACCACAAGAGGTGAGGGTTCGATGGGTTCCAAAACCTTTCAAATTGATTCGCAAAACCTTAAGACCTGCTGTCCATGCTGTGGGAGTGAATGAAAGTGAGAATGCTGCTGTTGAGCGCATTTCCCCGGATGATGCACGTGAGCATGATGATGCTGGGAGCTCCACAGTAGTCCATATGGAGAGTGACGTCGGTGATCTGGCGGATGGAGTGTTTGCTACGGCTGACAGTGTGACTCCTGATGCAGAGAACACGACGGGGCAGGAGGTGATTCCGAGCAGTGGCAAGACTGCTAGCCGCAGTCAGTCCCGGTGTGCAGCTGCTGCGAGGAAGAAGGTCAAAGCTGTGCTGGACGATCCAACGGTGAAGCAAGCCATGAGAGGCTGCCATCGTGAGCAGTGGATCATAGCAATGCTTGATGAGTTGACCTCCTTAAGGGAACATGATGTGTTCGAGTTAGTCAGGTGCCCAGCAGGAGTGAAGCCTGTGACAGGCAAGTGGGTGCTTAAGATTAAGCGAGGAGCACAGGGTGAGATTGAGCGATTCAAAGCTAGATATGTAGCCAGGGGATTTACGCAAGTTGAGGGCGTAGATTTCTTTGAGACATGGGCACCTGTGGGCAGTTATGCTACCTTCAGGCTCTGTTGTCTGTCTGTGCTGTAGAGGATCTGGAGACGAGACACATAGACATTAAATGTGCTTTCCTGAATGGTGTTCTGGAGGAGGAAGTGTATGTGGCACAACCTCCTGTACTGGATGATGGGTCTGGTATGGTGTGGCGTCTGAAAAAGGCGTTGTATGGTCTGAAGCAAGCTGCCAGGGAGTGGCATAAAGCGCTTGCAGAGCTCTTGTCGAGAATGGCTTTGTGAGATCAGCCAGTGACCCCGCACTGTTTATTTGCAAAATAGGACGATGTCTTATTTTCCTATGGGTCGATGATCTGTTGATCTTCGGTCGTAAGGAGCAGATGGATGATGCCATCAGCAGGATCCTTGAGGCATTTGAGGGTCGTGACCTGGGGGAGCTGGGATATGTGCTGGGTATGGAGGTCATACGTGATCGGCTTGCTCGCACTATCACCATAACGCACAGAAGAACATCAGGGACATGCTGGATAGGTTCAGTATGAGTGAGTGCAGAAAGGCACCAACGCCGTTGGTACCAAAGCAGAAAGTGTTAGTCTGAAGGATGATCCTAGCCAGGAGAAGGCTACTGTCGCAGAGCATAAGAGGTTTATGCAAGCCCGTAGGAAGCATCCCAGTATGTGGGGCTGCTGTGTCGCGTCTGATATTTCCTTTCCCGGCCAATGTCCTGGCCGGCATATGGCTGGGGAGTGCGAAGTGTCATTGGGGCTGCTGTCCAGCATGTACTGAGATACTGCGAGGGACCATAGATCTTGGCTTGACTTTTAGTGGCTCCAACGAGGGAAGTGAGGTGTTGGAAGCATTTACGGATGCTGACTTCGCCAATGGTGCTTGCTTGAAGGCGTGTCAGGAGTGATAGTCCGGATGCATGGGAACTGTGTGTTCTGGCGTTCGAAGAGGAAGACTATTGTGGCTGGTGATACGACGAGCAGAGCTTATTGCGATGAGCTCAGCAGCCAATGAGGTGATGTGGGCAAAGCAGTTTGTGCACTGATCTTGGTTGTCGGCTGTGAAGCCACTCTGTGGGGTGACAACAAGAGTGCCAACTTGCTAGCTGTGAACCCCATCTCTAGTGACCGCCTCCAAGCACATCAGGGTCAGGGACCTGAGGGTCCGCGAGTTCGTAGAACTCGATGAGTTAACTATCAGCTGGGTTAGCACGGTAGACATGCTAGCTGATATGTTTACGAAAGTGTTGGCGGGACCAGCACTAGCAAAATTTAGAGATAGACTACAGCTTGCGGTAGTACAAGCCTAGTCTAGGGGGAGTGTCGTGATCCAGCCATGCACAGGACTACCATGCGTGGTGCCACATGATGGAGTGTATGCATGGATGCCTGCGCCGATCCGGAGTGGCTATGGGACGCCATGCACCGATGGCTTACCATATGCACGAGCAATGCAATGCTAGATTGCGTGCCGCAGACAATGATTCTGATCGTATCCGTATGAGACGTTTGGTTGAACGCTTATATAGGCTCTACTGATCAAAGTGTAATCACTTCTACTCTGCCAAGACTCACGTGCTATAATCCAAGACTGAGAGCGCACTGTCACACGCGGGAGGCCTGTACACCAGCCAGGTATGTGAC